>CAAKHC010004157.1:0-40788 GCA_901007825.1 Macroramphosus scolopax | reverse complement strand
TGATAGACAGCAGAGACATATCATTAGAGTTTCCACTCATTATATCCCACAAAGACTCATTCAATGTTAAGACTCATGTTCATGGTCACAAATGTCTCTACATCGAGTCTTAGTCTATAGTATGATTACGTGCACCAATATTTTTAGGCAACAGTCATGCAGCACCAGGTTGAGCGGAGTGCTTCTCCATACTAAGCAGCTACGGTGATTGTTTTCATTTTTTTTTGTTCTCTTACCTTGCAAATCAAATTGACAAAAGAAAGATATATTGGATTTACTTCAAACGGAAAGTTGCTGCCCCTTTTCCTCGCTGTGGTACCGGATAAGACATCCCTTTTCTAGTGAAGATATCATCTAAAAGCATCGGTTTGGAACAGTTTTTTAAAGCAGCACTTACTGTAATTTGTATCATCAGCTCACATTTAATGTTAGCACTGAAGGGTAGCGTCAGCTAGCCCGCTAAGGTCGGCTAAGTACTTAGTTAAAAGATGGCTCACAAACAAATTACACTAAATGTTTTGGTAACAATGATGTAATTAAGGGACGGTATAATGTTCATTACTCAGCGAGTAAGTAAGATCCCAAAACTTAAATTTGTATAAAAATTCACTTTTCTACAGAGTTCGGTCCGCGGTTTGTTTGTTTTTTCTAGCTGCTCAGGGAGCTGTCGCACGTGTTTATGGGTAAACGGCAGCCTTGAGGACATCGATTCTGACTTCAAAGCTTACTGTGCTGGAGATCATACGAAGAGATCTAAGTAGAGAGGAAGTAGAAATCCAGTCGGGGCTGAGAAAGCATTTTACCCTTTGGATTGCAGCCCTAGTTCGGAGGACCTAGCAATACTTGTTCAGTGTACATGATAATGTCATGTATAATAAGCTGCATATGAAAGGTTAAATATGGAAAACAAATGTACCCCTGCATGCTGCTGCCAGTCCTTGTTGTTTTAATTTTTCCTCCCAACGGGATAGTTGTGTGAACTTCAAACATCAAGTCACAATAGCCACTAGCTACCTTAGTGAGCGAAACAGGAAGTAGTAAACGGACTCCAGCTTGGTGCAGTGTATAACATACCTATCTCAGCCAGCTTAGTTGGATCTTCTGACACCGTCTCCAGCTTGGAAAGAAAACTCCTGATCGCTTTGAATGCCTGACAGAGGGAGAAGGATAGCACAATGTGAGCAGCAAACACAAGAACATTTTACACATGCAGAAAAGAATTTGCCCTTGTGTGTGAAAACCAACAGACCATTTATTTGCAAATATCCATTAGTCATATTTACCTGGTCTCTGACGCTCTTATCTGGATCAACTGTAATGGCACAGAGCGTGGGCAAGATGCGGGCAGCAATCTCTGTTATACTGTAGAAGTTGTGTGTGGCAGCAAAGCCAAGCACACCAGCAGAGCGTGAAGCTGGAAAGGGGTCTTTAGTGGCTCGTGAGAAGGCGGAAATCAGAACACGCTGTCGAGTCTGTGAATAAAAAAGAGACCTTTCACATAAGTGGAATCTTTTCCTGTTTGGGTTTTAGGTTAATATCTTGGAGTTCTTCACTCTGGCTTACAAAATCCTCAGCATAACTTAATGTACGGAAAGGCGTAGGATTGTTTTACCCCGGCGTTGAGGTAGGAGGCGATCTTGCCCAGGCAGACAGTGGTGTTACAGCGGATTGGGCCTTGTTCATCTCTGGCCTGCAGCCTGGCAAAGTGCCTCATCAGCTCCTGGTTCAAGTTGCTCTCATTCAGCTTGGGAGCCAGGAGCAACATAGACTAAACCAGGAGAAACAGAAAAGTAACAGCTACAGTGGGCCGACAACATACTGTGTGGAAGTCGTAGGGAAAAATATTTGACAGTGCAATCACCTTAACGGTCTGTTCTCTTATAGCAGGGTTGGTGTCTGTGAAGCCGTGGACAACGTGGGGGAAGATCTGGGAATTAACCGCTGCTTCGTTAAGATATTGAATGAACTGCTCCATCTGGAAGACAGACAAGCATACAGAGATGTTAAACAATGTTAGATTATGGAAATGCTTCCCTCCTGTACTAAAGGCTTTTCTTCATTTTGTCGGTCTTTAAATTGTTCATGGGAAAAGTACAACACAACCAAGCTGTTCACTGAAACAATGTATGAGCTGTTCTGTGACCACATGCTTTATAATACCTTAACAGTTGCTTTAGGGTTGTAACAAAAAACGATCTGAAATCGAATTCAACTCCTGCACGCTCTCTCAATAAGCACTGCTGAAAAAGCCTGTGGTAAGTTCGGTACCTGCTGCAGAAGTCGTATCCTCATGGCTCGGTCTGTGGAGGAAAACATCTTCACGATGACAGGGATGATCTTCTGTTGGTATTCTTCTGCTGACAGAAACTTCCCCACCTGTCAGCAACAGCAGGAGAGGATAAAAGGGAGATTTTTAGAAAGAACTGAGCAGAGATATCAAAATATTTTATAAATATAGTGTGGTGCTCGAGATTATTTTCGGCTTAATTGGGTTTTTCTTTTAGCTTCACTGTAAAAAAGGTCTGGAAAGCTTGCAGCTGCTATGGTATGTTGTCTGATATTTATATGAAATATGGCAAGAAAGATGAGGATTTACCTTGAAGAGTGGTGTGAGGACGACCGCGCCGGCATTGCCAAACTCGAAAGCGGTGAGCAGTTGAGGCAGGACCTTGTGTTTACAGAAGTCTTCGGGAAAGGAGTCCAGATTGTCACTTAGATCCTGGAAGAACTGCTGTTTCTCAGCTGGCTCCTTGATCTGGACAGGGTTTAAATAAAACTTGTATAGTTGTGAAATCTATTGAACTATTACATCAAAACACACATTTTCACATCAAAAGGAAATTTCTAAGATCCAATAATGTGAATGCTGCAGCATTCACATTAATTAAATTGGATGAACACCATGGGTGTGTGCTGCCCCACAATACCCAAGTTTCCAGAGCTTTTAAGGTGAGAAGTGAAAACTGATGAATTACATTAAGGCCTAAGATGAGCGAAGGCAGGTTCATACTCATATACTCGACCAAATGTTAGTCAATGAGAAGAATCGACAAAGTTTTGATTGGTCGGCTGTTCGCAGAAAAAAATAAAAAAATCCAGTTCCAGTCCCGAACTTGGGTAATAATGTGCAGAAGCAATTTTCTTTTTCAATAATTGATATAGGAAGTTTAAAATGGTAGAGTTCAGTTCATGCTTCTCCAAACTCTTCCATGTTCCTGTGTAGTTCCAAAATAACTTGACCTGTTTAGTTTCTACTTTATGGATGGATGGATATAATTTGACTTCTACCATTAAAAACATCGAAATAACCACTGTTGTATAAGGCATGTCTTAATGCGGGTCTGTTGACCTGGATCTCCTCAAGGAAAAGGTTGCTCTCCACAAAACTGTTGCTCAGGAATCCTCCAGGGGCTCTGCAGTTCTGGAGGAAGCGGGCGGGATTGGGACGAGCCCGGGGGTTGGCACCCACCAGCTCACAGTAATGAGGGACCAAGGCCTTTGGTATCTGTGGGCACAAAGAGGACCGTACACCAGGCTGATAAGAGAAATATCCCAAAAGAAGCACATGAAGGTGTCTCGTTCTACATTTCACAAATAATCTGTAAATGAAGGATGTGATTAATGTTTTTATTGCAGGTGCTCTAAATATCTGGGTATCAAGGTGTTGTTATGCCTATCACATTCTAGAATGGGCTGTCTGTGTTTATGTTGCCCGCATTAACAGGTACAAGTACCTATGGAAATGTAATAGGCATGTTAAAACATATCGTATATCAGTCATGATGATGTAGAAATAACATAAAAGAATGGTCAAGGTGAAGCACCTTTCCGAGTGAACGAAGGGAGGAAGTACGAGGTAGTGATCCATTGAATACCTCCCAGATAAGGCAGCCTAGCCGCCACACTTCCCCTGCCCTGCAACAAACAGACATGGAAAATATACGAGCTACCTAATAAAAACAGGAATAATATAGCATATTATTTATTGATCTTTACAGGCCCTTTACTTTCTGCTCCAATGTCTTTTACAGTTTTTACAAGATTCTCTCACCATTTCTCTCCACTGCTACCAGACATTTCTGGCGGGTCATATTTCTCCATGTCCGGGTAAACAGCCTTGGGAGCAGGGAGAGAGACCCCGCTTGGGTCACCCTGTTCTGGGGCAACATGGTCGAGTGCCCCTAGTTTCCACTCTCCAGCTCGATCCACGAAAACAGCCCATACACCCAAGTTGTTATGGAGCAAGTGGCAGTCAATGACTAGGAAACTTAGAGCTTTCTGTTGGAGGAGACGAAGCATATTAAACAGTTGGAGAATGAGAGAGAGATTAAAGAAAATAGCTGACAGTAAATAGAAGTACTGTGTCTGCCCTGAAACCAAATATCAGCTGATCAGTCTGCTCACCACTATCTGGTGCAATCCCCAAGAGACCTCCAGTTCCCCAGATCCACCCCTCTCTGCCTGGGTCTTCAGGTGGACCGCCAGGGGTGTCACCTGCTCTGTAACCAGGTATAGGCTCTTCTCTGTCTGTAGAAGCAAAATGTGTTACTACTATGTTAGTTGTATTGTACAAGCTACGTGTTTAAATACTTCTAAACTAGACAGCTATTGGAAAACCTGTAGTGAGACATTTCTAAAGAACACCTACTAAAATTACCAGTTTAATTTAGTTTATGCGTAACACAGTGCACTAAATTGTAATTGGTAAGGTAGTAAAACAGTAAATTTAATACGCAGTTATTTTCTGTGCTTTTTTATAGGTATTTTAAATCTGCATTTAATTTCCCATACTTTCAACTAGACAAGCGTTCATAATAAAGATTACTGTTCAACCATCACAGCTTTCTATTCAAGGCAGAAAAGGGAAATTATAACCCAGATCACATCCCAGCCCACAGTATTTTGTGAATAGTCGTAAGTTAAGGAGCTTGACAACTCGCCTTTGCTTAAATTCAGGTAGTTTGACAAGTTTTAAGCAACTACTGAATAATCAATATAAAGTTCAACCAACAAGGACCAAGGAACTGAACGGACTTTGCTAGTAACCATATTTCCCTTGATATTTCATTCCTTCAAACTTATTGTTTTAGTAAATCATGTAATAGAAGCATCAATTTCAAGTGTATAACAGTCCACTCATATGAATAGAATAGCTGGACTATGAACCAGAATATTTTATTATCATGATGAATGCAAAAAGACTCATCTAAGGCTACTCATTGCAACTACTGAGCAATTATGAAAGGACAATTTTCACATTAACCTGTAACTGAAACACATTTTCCTCTTAAAGATGTTATAACAAAGAGGGCATCAATGTTACCCATTTCATAGGGATTACAAATGCATTGTATTCAGAAATCCTATAAAGAAAATGTCCATCAGAATAATCCATGTCTTGCACAGGTGTAGAATATCAAGATTCTTATTAAAAGTCATCATCACTACACTGGTGTTCATTATGACTGGGTCTACTCATTGCAACTACTGAGCAAATATGTAAGGACTATTTCACACTCACCTCTGTCTGAATGCAAACATGCAGAGAAAACCAGATTATGCAGATGATGCACAAATTAAAATGTGGTTACAAGGCAACTTTGCACCATAATACAAGAATATTCACTACTTATCTGTATCATGTCACGAAACAAGCTAAATTGCCTTTTCTAAACATTATTGCTGGAAAATGAAGGCAAAGGAGTTTGAAGAGCTAATGACAATGGTTACAAAATGTTTGACACAATAAAGAGAACATACCTCCAACCCATCAACATATGCCAGGATGTTAGGATGGCGCAGGGTCTTCATACGCTTGAATGCAGCCTTGGCTAGCTGGGTCTGCTGCTCTGATCCCTGAGCCACCTCGTACACGAACACAGACACCGGTTCTCCATTGGTCTGGGGGACAGGTTAACATGCAGTATTTAAAACAAAACTATATCACATTTATGCTTCAGGAGTAACAGGACTCCATACTACGATATAGTAATTAAGAGTATATCAACCCGCATGATTCAGAATGATGAAAACAGGAAGTTGGTGCTTGGGTATCATTTCTAGTGAGTACGGGGAGACTCACAACATAGATTCAGATGCTCATAATAACCAGCACAGTTGGTTTGTAGGGTGCTATCAGAATTGGGAGACGAAAGCCTTATACAAGTGATACAGTAGTGGCTTGAAAACGATTTCAGGTGCAGTTCTTAACACAGCTTAAACGGGGTGACGTGGCGAGAAATACGTGTCTGTCTACCGGAGTAAACAAAAGCCGAGGTCACTTCGTTAACTGAAAAACAGAATTAGTATTGATCTTATAACAGCAAGCTGGAAAAGAAAAACACTGACACGAGGGACAAATAGGTAAGCCAGTATAACATAGGACATAGTGTGTAAAGGCAAAACAAACGAACAGACATCAGCGGCTAACAACAGGCCTCCACAACGAAGCGAGCTAACCGTTCGCGAAGGATCGGCAGTCCTCTACATCTTTTACCTTTCGCTTCCCCCGATGTAGCGACCATAGTCCAGACTTATCCTCGGTGTCTGGCAAAATTTCATAAGCGAAGTCTTTGACAGGATCCCTTGCAAAAAAGGACCACATAGCCTCTTTCCTCCACACCTCATCAAACAGACTCACACACACAAACAGCGACGGGAAAACTTTAGACAGCTAGCTTGCAAATGGAACGGGTGTGAAATGGCCCCGCGGAAACGCGATTATGCACAATAGTTCCGGAGATCGGTGGAGATTCCAGCGGCAAGGCGGCCTTTCAGTCAGTGTTTTTCACCAGTATGTTACAAATAATCTAACACCAACCCCCAAATGTACAAAATCTAAAACACAAAATTATCATAAAAAACAACACATTTGACAAACATCATAATGAAAATATAAGAAGCTTGACATACCATCAAGTTTGACAAGGTTATCATAAACACAACACTGACAACCTCATGTTGGCCTAATCTATAAAAAAGTTTATGAATATCATATAAACTTAATGTAGCACAGAGGAGGTTGAGGTAAATGCACAGTTCAAGTTCAAGTTCTTATGGAAACACATTGGACAGATATACCAACACAACTTACAACTCTCTAAATATGTTTTGTACTTATAGTTAAAATGTTATAACCACATAATGCATATTCACTAAGTCAACAATAAAATGTAGATATTTTTCACAAAAAGTGTATAAATACCAGCAACGGTCAATGAGAGACAGATGGCAGCAATGTTCCAAGTTTCCCTTTCCATGGCGTTGGTAGCCACCACTAGCATTTCGTGATGCAGTAAATCTCCTTCCATAAATTGAATCACATTATTGATTTAAGCTTTTGGCCTGTTGTTCCATTCCTCCAAAACAGCTGTGAAGAGTTCATAAATATTCCCAGGAACCGGGAAACACAAGTTGCGGCATCCCAGAACGTCCCACAGACTATGATCGAGAGTAAAATGTGATTCATCTGTGTGAAGTCGAGGCCTCTGTAATAAATCTGATTCTCTCAGACAGTTGCGAACTGTCTGTGCAGTGATTCTGATTGTTCAAATACCACAGCTGTAAGAGTATCTGGTTTTAGGAGACTTCTGAGGCTTTGTGATATGAGATAAATCTGAAGTATTTGGGATGGTCTTTAATTGAAACCTTTTTAATGAACAACTGTGTAGGCATCGAAACTTTATTCAGCAATTTAATATTCATCACAAGTGGAGTTTTTAGGGCAGAACTTAATGACAGTCAAAGTTTTACCTCTCAATTAAAGATGGCACTTTTTAAATGCATGAATCATTTAAAGAGGATATATTTATACACTATTAAAAAGAGGTTTGTCAAGAAAGTATACTTTTTAATTCACAAATCAAGGCAAATATATTTAAATACAAGTTCCTCGACTTTTTATGTAATGGGATAAAATCAAAAAGTATAACCAGGGCTAAAAGAATAGATACTCAAAAGGGTATTATTCAATTATAGTTCATCACTGCAGCTTTGCCATGTCAGCCAGTGTAAGATTTCAATGTCAAAGATCAATCGTCATAGAAAATATTAAGCACAAATTTTGACTAAGTGGCCAATAACCTCTATAGAACTGTGTTAGACTTAAAATTATTCAGTTATGGGCAGGACATGTCCCACTTCTTGACTTTGCTTTTAATGCTTGGGGTTGATTTTGCTTATTGTAAAAGTAAAGCCAATACAAATATTTTCCAAATTCTTCTCAAGTAGTCATTCCACTTAAGATGTAAAACATTGACAGCAATGCAGTTCTGAATTTCTAAATGGCAGCATCTGAGCTGTTCATGTCCCTTTTCAACATTGATGAAGTTCCTAAAAAGTGTTATTGAAATGTGCATTGTGTATGGTATTCATTGAGGGGAGCAGAGACAACAGAATGCTCTTAATTTTAAGTTTTATTGACACTTAAACAGCTTGTAAGCAGGTAATACAATGATTTAAATGTAGATAATCATCAATCGATTCTTAAATCGTCATGTGCATTAAATCTATGTATGATTGTATCCATCAGTCTTTACCTTGAAAAAGGAGCAACTGCAATATGTCCCCTTGCTGATCAAGGCATTTCAGACTGACAGTTAATCTGTCCTTTTATACTCTTCAAATTGTGAAATTCTTGCATGCGAACTAAACATCAGAACCATAACAGACCAGGATCCAAGTCTTGTAATATACGAGTATATCCAACCCTTTAAAATGTGTGTACAATAATAAATCCCTACAGCAGACAGAAAAGCAAGACACCGCAGGGAATTGAACCCCGTCCCAACAAGGTCAGGAGTGCCACCACCGGAGTCTTTTGCTTTTTGTTGTTGCTGTATTTAGGGTAAAAGCAAAACATGGAGAAACAATGCCTGATTGTTCCTCCAGGAAAAGAAAACCCATGAACACCTGGCTGCTACATGATTCTGTCACCACATGGGGATTTCTTTGTCACGAGGCTGAAACTAGAAGAAAGAGACAACTGGTTTCCCCAATCCCCTGCATTTCCCAGAACATCACTGCATGGTTGTGAGACCGATTCTGCGATAGCCATTCAAAAACACATGATACCAGCATCTCTGGGGATACTCAAATCCGTCTATCCTCTAGTTTGATATTCGGCAGGACTCGCAGGTCAAACGAACACTCAAGGAAGGCTTGCGTGCCAAGTTAACAGCTGTAATGGAAAAAGACAGGACATTTTAAGCCTCCCCACCCTCCCCCTCCACACATAAACCCCACACTGGTACCAATGCTCAACCAATGACATGTCATTATGGATAGTTTACTACGACTGACCAAACGTTTACCAGCGAGTCTTCCTCAGTGATGCCCAATTCTTCCCAGTATTAAAAGACTTTCCCTGCTGATGTTTAAGTCGCCTGGCTCAAGTTTAGCTGAATGAGAATTCTGAAAAGAGAAGAATGTTGCCCCTCCCAAAAAAACAGACCAAAAATCTACTGCAATGTTTGACGACGACTTAATGAACAGTTATGCAAGTTACGTATAAAATGTTATGCAGAGCTGATGTTCATGCAAATGTGTTACACATTAAAGCCATGGTATGTTAAAGAAAATCATCAAGGGAACCGAAATTACTTAACTTAACACCCATGAGACTGAAGTGATGCAGTATTAGCGAAACAAGCTTGCAGCTCTTGATCTTTGTGACTGGATTCTCAGTGTTCCATCACAGGTTAGGCCATCCCAGATACCAAATAAAGAATTTAGAATTTGACCTGAGAAACCAAATGGAAGAGAAAAGGCACACACAAACACAGAGCAGGGCTTCTGCGAAGGACGTCAGGGGTTCAGATTTAAGCGCAAGCGCACAGGGGGTTGGTACTTCATTCAGGGGCCACACTCATATTCGCTGACAGCTTCCACAGATGACTTTGCATTCAGAGGCAGGCGAGATCGGGAGTGGACAGACGAAAATGATCTGAAACAAAGAGTGATCTACACAACACACCCACCACAGAATACTGAAGATTTGAGTTCTACTCATCTTATTGTTTAAGATGCAAAGCAACAGGGCCCCTTGGCCAAAGAGGAATGTGCTAGTAAAGCATTGTTACTCATAATTTGAGGTTAACATAAAGCCAGTTCAAAGATGTTATTTGTCTATGGCATTGCAGAGGTTTAATTTGACAAAATAAGCCAACATCTTACAACACTCCAGGTTAGAGGACTTCACTCGTGCTTGAACCAGTCTCGCACTCTGATTTCTGTGAAGAGAAATGCAGGGATACGCCCAACCAAAACTAAACAATTGACTATAGCAACACATTTGCGCTGCATTTCGAATCAAATTAAAGCTGCACCATGCACAGCTTTTCTCAGCTACTTAATTTTAAGAACTTCGCACAGTTGCACGATCTCACATAAAACAAACTGACCTGCCACTTGCACAGTTGCGCAAAGGCTAGTAGCTGAGGAATAATTTTTAACCTTGCACAAAAGACAACCTGACTCCATTTCAAACTGTTGGTTGGTTTCGAAGGGCAGCATGATTCCCGTGTTGTCCTACGGAGATTGCATTCTTCCTTTGGACCGTTCTGTAAGATCAAAGAGGCAAACAAGACACACCACTATGTCCCCCCCCAAACCCCACAGTATCGTAGAACTGACTATTGTTATCAAAATGCTTTACTGCAGATAACGTCAGAATCAATGTTCCATCAAATCTTCCCGTTATCACAAGAGACTTAAGAAAACACAGCACTATTTTCTACAGTCGAGTTGCTTTCATTTCAAGATCAGGGCAGTTTACCCCAGTTAAGATAGATAGCCCATCCGGGGTTGGGAATTATCTGCTTTCCAACATCAATATTTGATGGATTCAACTTATCTGCCTTCAATTTCCACTTTGAAAAGGATGTCATTCGAGGCAAGGTCACATCCGTGCTCTACAAACTCCAAGCTTTAGTCATACCTGAAAAGCACAAGAAAAGCTCCCCCACAAGCTCCCCCCAAAAGAACAAATGCATACCAATACTGTATTCAATCACAACAAGCTATGCATTTATTATGCAATAAGAAAATCCTTTACAGATAGTTCACTCATTGTATTGTCAATACAAGGCATTGTAACTAATTGCAAAGGAATTGCAATGGAGGAATTTTGCCAGACAATGAATGTTAAAAGATAATATGAACACATTAAGTGACCTTACGTGATGCTCGATGCGCAAGGAAACTTGTACATACAATGAGTTAGGGAGATTTCCGGATGGTCTGGGGTATTGGAAAGCGCACAGGACACAGCACACTGAAAAATGCAAAGGAAAAAGCCTCTCTCCCACAATATCCCTCCCCAAATACAATGAAGCAGTACAGAACGACAACATAATTACTGGCATTACGGTAATTAGAAGTACAACTGCCTTAGGACACAACTATGACAATTCATAAATCATTTGTTTTCCTGAAGAGACATTTAAATACCACAGGTCTGAGCGCGATGGATTCCCTCCTTACGAACTGAGGAGGTGGACTTGAATGGCGATTTCTGAAGGGCTGGCCATATAACTTATCTGCAAAAGTCACAAATACACAGCCCCCACCCTCCCACAAAGAAGCATGTACAGATTTACAATGACTTCTAGTAAAAAGAGATGTTACCGCACTCCACACGCCTGGATACTAGAGCTTCTTGCTACACCAGGGGACTATTTTTGAGGCTGCTATCCTGCGAAGCAAATTGTCCACTTGAATCTTGTTGGGTGCACCTGGATGTTTCCTATTCAAGCCATTTTGCGCTGGCAACATGGAGCTGTGAAGTCTAGGAAGAGACTGATTAAGGCCCCACAACCCCCCCTTCCAATGCCCAATGGATGTGCATGAAACCCCATTTACAGTTAACATGTTCCAAATGTAGATTTCATAAATAGTGAATCTAGTGGACTTATTGAACAAAACCAAATACCTTCCTACATCTCATAAAACTGCAGAGGACACACTGGATCCCGATCCATAGCACTACTGTAAATAAGATGGGCTCAACTTGTACGAAGCAGATAGAACGGGGGTTCTTTCGGTGGGTCAGCTTTAGGGAACCAGGCCTGTGAAAAGAAGAACTCGAAACACGTTTTAGGCACCCACCCCACCCCCCCTTAACCCATAAATGTTTACTAGCAAGGGTCAAATGCTATTAAATTACGAAATTTACAGCAAAGGGAATGATGAACTGATGTACAGGATAGTTACACCCACATGTACACATCATGCATTAACTCACTGCTCGGGTTAAGAAGTAGATGCAGCTGATCTTTACCAATGATGCACTGCTGAAGTACTGAAGGGTTGCGGTATAAACTCAATCGTCCACACGGGAGACCATCCACTCTCACACTCAACATCGGACTGCCTCTCCCTCCGGCTGGGGAACTACTTCTGATTGCAGGGGGGTACAGAAGTCCGATAAGAGGTTCCTCTCGCCACCACACTACCACGGCTTTGATCAATGCAGACACCACCACACTTGTGAGCCCAATACAGGAGAGGTGACCACAGTACGAAACACTTTACATGGTTTGCCTGAAAAGAGGAAGAGAGAGCTGTGCGAGAAATTGCATTCGACAAAAAGGTGTTTCTAGAAAGTACTGTAAAACTAAGAACCTGGGAATGTTAGCGATACCTCTACCCAACATACAAACCAATGCCTTGTTTTAACCGAGAAGCTAGAAGACACTTGTGCGCCCTGTCCACCCTCATTACTGGCTGGCTTGCTCTGGATCTGCTGTACTTGCTTCAGTGATGGCCACTCTGCGCTGCTGCTGCTGCTGCTACCCTGCCCTGCGCCTCTGGCTCCATCTGGTGTACACTCGATGACTGCTGCAGCTGTTGTCTGCTCTTTTGGGCCCTTTTGATCCTCCCTCAATGCCCTCTGGTCATGTGCTGCCTGGCTCCACACTGGTCCTCCCATGCACTCTGGTCCTGTCCTGCCTGGCTCCCATGGCCTCGCGCTCCATGATGGTCCTGCGATCTTCCTCTAATAACTAAGTCCATTCTTCCTTGCAATAACTAAGTCCATTTCACCCAATAACTCAGTCCATCCCCGCCCAAAATGAAAGGAAAAAAATTTCGCACAGCAACTTAAAAATTTGTTGCATAATCAAAAATGTAGCTTGTAATTACCGTAAGCTAAGTTAGCACTCCGGAATCTTCCTCATGAGGTGCTGCTAAAAATATTTGTTATTTAATTCGTCAAAGCTAATGAATCTACTTCAAACGCTGACGAAGATATCTTAGCGACTTATTAAAAGACTTCGGTAAAAAGATTGTGAAAAATGTATAGATTTTTGCCCAAACAATGGCATAGGCCACAAGGCCTTTTAGTAGCAAGAAAAATAGTAACGCACGCAGTTGAAAATGCTTCTTTGGTAACATTTTGTTTTTACTTACATTAATACAACAACTGCCATTAAATATTTTAAACAGTTTTCCGCTTCACAGTTTATTTATAGCCTAACTGCTCTCAACTGGCTAACACTCTGTGACTGGTAAGGTACGGTGACCTAGCCGCTACATTATTGCCTTAACTTGAACGGCAATTTGCATAGTTTGTTTGTCTTTTAAATAAACTTCAGATAAGAAAAACAAACGCTAATTGACCGTAACCATGTTTTTTTTACTTCTTCCGACTTACAATCAAACAAAATTGCTAGCTGTTCAGTTTAGTTCCGAGGCCAATGCTAACGGTTGCTAGACAACACTGGTAAAGGATGGCCACTCCTGCTTCATCTCCGACTGAGTAATGCCGTTAGGAGAAAACAATTCACGCCCAACCACGTAGATGCGTTGTTCAAATCAACCAATAGCCAACATTTACGGACTGCTATGTCACGGCTCCCATATTGAGCCAACTTCGTTTACGTGTATAGAAAAGCAAAAACCCTGTTTTTATCATCATAAAAAACGAAAAACGTCCGGATACTTCGATCAAAATGAACTCAACTAAAACACGTTTTAGTTCTGACCATCTTTCCCGTTTAGTCTGACCATGTCCGCATTAACCAACGTTGTGGCCAAATGAAAGAAAAATCTTTGGTTCGGATGTAGGCTAATCAACATTAAGGTTTGTCTGTTGAAAAGTGATGCCAAAAATAATGGCAATTCGTTTTTCTGAGCCTAGAGGTCAACATAACAATATGTTGGTTAGCTTCATAAGAGCTATTGCCTTAGCGGGCCTATCGCTTTCGCTCTTTGACTCTTGCCTAAACAATAAAAAAAAATCCACAGACCACGCTTAGATAACATCTAAGATCATCAATTCTATTAGTCAAATCTCAAAATACTTCAAGAAAAATTCAAACAAGATCGGTTTCACCTCGAACGCCTCGCGTGGAACTCGCCTCTACCTTGTGTGTGTAATGTTGGTGCATTGCATTGGCGTCACAAGCGGTATTTATACTCTTCAAGTGAACCAGCTAAGGAAGATGATATATTCATCCGAGAAGAAAATAGTCCCCCACTTGTGTACCAAAAATGATTGTTAATAATGAATAACGAAGTAGAACAACAAACATAATGCACTCATCTATGCGATGTAGTAAATGAAAACTGAATAACAATGTAAACCGTGTACCAACACAGACCTGCGTTCGAAGATAAAATGGCTCAATAAGACAGAAACTGAGGAGAGTCTGTGGTCGTGTTTTGATGGCTTGTTTACTGTTATGTACGACACATACATGAAACACGAATTGGCGAAGTAAAATCCAAAAGAAAGACACATTTTCAACATACAATTTGAATGAGAAGGCAAAACAGCTGACGTCACGCTAACGGCTGCGCGGATTAATCTAGATCTATTTGTAACACAGTCCTCCAAACCGGATCAAACTAGAATGTGGTTGAATCATGTGCCGGATCTACTTCCTTGGTGCTGCAATGACACGACGTTTGTGATTATCGAACAAAAGAAAACAGCCAACTCATCTCCTTTTTTGACTTTAGTGATCTATGTGAAGTGTGTTTTCATTTCTGGTATATAACCTCGTGGCTCTCTTAAAGGACACTTTTTTTAATGCTGTATTTTTTAACAAGTTTCACATGTAATTACAGACACATATGTGCAGGCCTTTATTGTAAGTCGAGGATTTCGTCCTATTTAACCTGTAATTCACGGTGAAGGCATTGGCTGAGAAGTGTACGTGATTAAACTAGAAATACCCAGAAATCTCCAGATCCAAGAAGAAGTGTGGGGCGAGGACAGGGTGGAAAATTACCAGTAACTGTAGGCCCAAGTGGGAGTTACCTCTGTTCACAAGCAGGGGGAGCAGTGAAAAACATGATACCTGTCACGTCTCTACCGATGCATGAAGTCCCTCTACCCCTCTCTTTTGTTTCCATGCACATGTGCAAAACTAGGTTTCAATACCAATTACTGTACCCCGGGCAAGGCTGGGCAGCTTCCCTTGACTTATGTAACTAACTAATCATAGCACTATTGATCATGCACAGCTGAGTGATGACATCAAAATGAGTTTCAGTCCCTCCCAACCTCAATGAATTGATCTATTTTTAAACAGGATGCAGTGAATCCTAACATCATCCACATGCTACTCAAAGTCATTATGAAGGAGATGCATAATTTGGATCAAGTGGCAATACTGTGTTCAAGTTGAGAAGAGTTATCAATTGATTAGGAGGCTTCTTGGGACATAAGTGTTAGCTGTCTCATAGGTGGAATTGTGAAGGTTAAAAGGACATTTTATATAACATCAATAGTTTTTCAAATAATTAACCAGATGACAATATTTTGGCATAGCCAGCAAATCAAAAACCTAAAAAATCAAAATAGATAATGTCAACCATGCAAACCTTTAATAAATAAATACATTTGCAAAATTGCCATCAATGGTCTAACACAACCAGAAATAAAGATGGCACAGTGTAAATTGTATATGATGATATCTGACAGCTGTCAAATGTGCATCCTCTCAGCCTCGCTCAATGGTACCCACCCCCAGCAAATGTGGTTATGTAAGCCTCAGCTAGTTGGTAGCAGGAAACCTTTAAATCAATGGGGCAAAAGTGGACAGTGCACTTAGCTTTAGTTGATGCTTTTTGCACATTATTAGCTAAAGCGGTGAAAACAACCTTCAAAAAATTCTCCCGAAAGCTTACAAGATTGGAATGTGAAGTTCAGGTACAGTACAGAGCTACAAACAAGTTGGTAAATTAATCTGTAAGTTACATCAGTAGGTTAATTGAACCCTGTTATAGATCATTTTCCAAATGGCTAAGTTCGATTATCTCGTATGAGGACAAATGTCTCACTCTTTCATCTGGTCCAATGAGGTTCCAGCTGTTACATCAGGCGTGATGTAAACTCAAGCCACCATCCAGGAACTCATACATGCCTGTTTCCAAGCCCTGATCTCCATTATTCTGCAGCCAGATGCTGAGGGAGGCAAACCTTATGCATGTAGGGCGATACAACCAATCCAATAACTTGATGTTTCGCTGAAACATCATCAATAGAGATTAGTGTACGCACAGATTGTGAAGATTTAGTCCCTTATCAGCTAGTTTGGAATTTTAATTCTTGATCCAACCTCCTTTTTGGAGTCAGACTGGCAGCGACAATTATCTGGTCTGAAGCATTGATCCTTGTAGCTGACAGGTTGTTGCCTTACAGAGTTAAAGATTGCCAGTAAGAGACAGCTGAGTACCAACACGGATCACCATTACTGCCCTTTATACAATCATCCTAACCAAGACTTCATCGTTAGCCTACCACCAGGGAAGAGACAGGTCATGGAGAAGTTTTTTAAGCCCGTTCACAGCCCCTCTGCTCCGGATGAGATCAAGCTGCGAAAGCACCATCACCACCACCATCCACATCACCAAGACCTTCAGTCACACAGGTATGATGGTTCATTTTAGTCTGCAAGATTTATGATAGTGAATTAGGATATATAAATTGTGAATATTCGTATTGCCTTATATTAGCCAGTAATATGTACAAAGTCTGTTATAAATGTAAGGAATCTACATAGAATACAAGACACCGATGAATTGGCTCAATTCCCTTTGTCTTTGTGTTGTAGGTACACAATGTTTGATGACAGTGACAGAACTACAGATGAAAGCCACGGGCACCATCGCCACCATCAACATGGTCACTATCTCCATGACAACCCTCACAGTGACACACATTATCGACACCAAACACACCAATTTCACCCCAACGATGAGGATGAGATACTTTACAATCACGGCACTCCTGTAACTCTCTCCCGGGCCTCTTCCTCTTCCCTCTCCTCATCCTCTTCCTCCCACTCTTCTTCCTCCTGGTACACCGAGGCGAGCGCAAATGACCCCTTTTCTCTCCGTCATGCTGAGCGGCCGCAGCATTCTCTGTCCTGCTCCAACATCCCAGATGTGCGCAAGGGTTTCCGGGAAGATGATACCAGTGGACCTGTTGTCTTTGCCACCATCAAACATGGCAGCAATGGAAGTGTTTGCAGTCAGCCAAATGGGAGTGCAGAACAGAGGGGGAAGCAGGCTTTTTCTTCCCTTGACCGAGGTCAAAGCAGAAGTGAAGAAGCCCTGCAGGGCAATGAAGGTGATGATAGAAGAGAAAAATCCAGGGTACCGAACTACGGACCTCTGTATAAGACCTCTAGTCTGAATCGAAGCCTGGCTTTCAGTGAGGAGGACATTCTATTAGGAGTCTCCAGGGGCCCAAAGAGAGCAGTGTCCTCCATCCAGCTTCCTAGCAAAGGGATCCTCAAGAATAGGGAGCCTATTGCAGACATACGCAAGGCTAAGTCGATGGAGGTGCTGTCCCCAAGAGTTGCTAAAGGACAAAATCCCATTGGACCGAAGGGGAAAGTGATCAATCCAGCCGATATAGAGAGAGCCAGGGAAAATTTTGTGCAGGGAAAGTTGCAATTCTCAGCTTTCCTGGATGAGATAACAAAACAGGTGATGAGTCCATCGTATCTCACCATATTGGGTGTGAACAAAGATAAAACTACTGGAAATACCTGCACATCAGCACAAACACCTGGCCCAGTCAAGCCTCAGCTTCCACCCAAGAAGCACAGGGAAAGCTCAGGGGAGGCGAGGGTGCAGCATGCTAAACCACAAGGCAGGCAGGAGAAAACAGCTCGCAGCAGCTCCCGGAAACAGTCAGAAAGCTCAAATTCTGACAAACTGATCTCATATGGGGCTCGAAAACACCAAGGTAGCCCCCCACCTCATCCCTACCCCAACTCCCCCAGCCACAATACTCACCACGGACGAAGCCATAAAGACAAGAGGCTTTCACCCCTTGGTGGCTCTGTGTCAGGGGACTGGTATGGCATGTCTGGCTCTCACCTAACTGATGGAACCAGCACCAGCCCTGAACCCAGCCAGCCTAAACAACGTCACCATCGCAAAAAGCAGACTACCGCCTTTGGCAGCCCACATCCACACAACCAGCACTTTCCTCAGCCCCAGCTTGAGGAGGTGCACCCTAGACCTGGGAAACGAGGACCAAGCACCTCGCCTACATCCTCAGCCCAAGGTGCAGGCCTGGGCCTCGGATCTGAGTCTTCATCAGGTAAATCGGATTCATCCAGGGCCAGAGACACACCCTCAACCACTACATGTCACATCTCGCAGCAGAGTGGTCGACATCATTCGCAGCATTTTGGGAACTCTAAACAACGCAGGGTGAGTTTTTCAGGCATCATATCAAGAATCTAAAATGTCATAAATACGGTTTGAAGAGTTTGAATTCAATTTAGAGAGGTCAGATAACATGCTTTGGTTAATGACAACATTGTGGTTAATGTTTTAAATAGCCTCATACATCATAGCCTATGTAATTATAATATCCAGGATATTATCAGGTTTTGGAGTATGACCAGTTATGTATTGCACATGCAAACATCATATCCCAGTGTAAGAAACCAGAATACTGAGGCATGTCAACACCATATCCAGGTTACTGAACATTTGGCACTAGCTCAATAAGTGGCTTAACGTCACTTAAGCCAATTTACAACACAACTGGATGCAGATGATGCACAACCTGTTCCTGTGTACAGGATGATGAGTAACCAGGTATCTCATGTTCCATGTAAATGCCATATCCTGAATAACAACCGGGATGTGAATCCACAAGTAAACACATTCAGTGTTGTGCAGTTGGATTTCAGATAAATACGCTTGTTTGACTAATTTGAGTCAGCTAAGATTATTTTTATGTCATGCCTTATAAGGTATTTGTTGAATAACCAATGAACTTGAGCTGCACATGATAGAGAAACATTATTGCTAAAAAACATGAATCCAATTTGGAAATAATATTGAAATATTTATTGCTTCATGATACAAATCAGCCAAAGCCAATAACAATAACTATGCAGAGCTGCAACACTATCTCTATATTTCCATTTTAGGCCACTATAATCAGTATTCTGCATATATTTTACTTTGGTTTTGTGATGGGTCATGCATCTTGAAAAAGAAACCTTAACTGAAGGGAAGGAGTACGTCTGCATAGAAAGAACAGCATGAGCACAAGAAATGGAGTACCGCTCCCTGCCCTACCGCAGAGGCGGTCGAGCTGAGTCACTCAGTGTGGGATGTGTCAAACACTGCGCACTGCAAGCTGAGTCATACCTCAGCAATGCAGCAGATGAAAATCCTGTGCTTTTAAGGGGAAATCTATTTTAAACTGTTGGATTTATCAATTTAATCAGCGTAATCGTTTCCTTAACTGCCCTATGTTCTAAGAATTAAATATACAGTTTAGGCTGAGAGAGAAACCATCCGCAGTGATAAATGTCTGCAGCACATATCAGTAACCAGCACAATGCAGACTGTCGGTATCACATTGCTCTTATGAAAGTATCTGCCCAGGCTTACACTCTTATGTTCTAGTAAACACACACAGTGGTGCATTACACAGACGTTCTGCCTCAGTAGAGTAACACACACAAAGTGAAATATCTCGGTACAGTTTATCTTCACAGGATCTATCGTAGACTGCATTTCAAGGAGCAGGTCTGCTTTAAATCAATAGTTATTCAACCTGTCATGTCCTCAGTAACACGACGACCCATCTCAGATACAGTCTGCCTTCTACACAAGGCATACTAGGTCAGGATCCAGCCTCTGTAGAATACTAACAGGCTGCTCTGCATGGGGGCTCTGTAGGAAAAGTCAGCTTTGCCACAGTTACCTCACTTCTCCTAATTTCTTCTTCCCCTCCTCTAGGATACTCTGTTGGATGTAGAGCATCTTCAGTAAGTATATCCTGTTTACCCACTTCATATCTGAGTACTGCTTCTCTCTCTCTCTCTCTGTTACATATGAGGTTTTCTTTATAGGTGCAGTGATTTTATCCTATATAAACATGACAAATTGACCTAGACTGTGCAATACTGAATGGCTTCAACAATTGAGGTTACTTTTGAATGAATCTTGAAGTTATGTGGCCAAAAGTCTCCAACAAACAAAATAAAATGTTAAAAGATCTTCTTTTAAAATATTGCTCCTGGTCCACACCACATGCGCCTCTAAATCATCTCAGGAATGAATCCTTTCAGTGACAAAACTCCATGTTCCCGTCATCATTCTGTGCTCAGGGCATTACAGGAGGAAAACACGGATCTTCACCAGAACCTGCTGCAGACGGTTGTCTGCATTGAGAGCCTGGAGTCTGAGTTACAGAGGACCAGGGAGGAGCTCAGCGCTGTAAAGGAGAAGTATAAAAGGTTTGGGATCCTAATCAAAACAAATTCACTTAAGCATGATGAATCGACCTTTCCTATAGCCGATGACGTACATAGACATATTTTGAAGTTACATGCTATATCTTTCACTTGTGATGCAATACACATAAGATGATGTGCCTCTATACACGACAGCAGTTGTGATTTGTGCACATGATGCCATAGAGAGCAGCTGCAGTTCATATCCCCTGGCGATCCATTAAAATCCAACAAGTCAAGCCATGTCTTTTACATAATACTTTCTATAGATTCATTGATCCATGGAACATACTGGATGCCAGTACAGGACACATTCAGCCCAGTACATTTCTGTGGCCTGACTTGACTAATTTTCCTGGACTAGAGACATGGACGCAAGGCATCTGTTCTCTTCACAGTGTCTTGTTGTGACACAGACCCTGGCAGGCCTGTATTTATCATCAAACAACTGCTGCTGCCTACCAGGCACATACCACACATACTTCACCAGGCTGGAGCAACTGGAGTGAATGGTCACTTCACACTGGGCTCCATTTTGGTGTCAGTTGTTTCACATTTGTTTTGTCTTGCAGCCTTCTGGAGACCCACACTGGGACCAAGCAGGCCAACAGTCTGCTGGGGGAGCACCTGCACATAGCGGTGAGAAAAATTGCAAGGCAAGAATAACACAAGATGAATCTTATCTTGTATATGACTCACTGCTTCACATCCCCCCAACCTACTCTCCTGTAAATGTCACCTATTCTATGTGCAGTCGGAGAGTCTGAGCAATGAGAGGAAGTACCTGCTAAACCGTGTGTCCCAGCTGAGCTCAGAGCTGGAGGATGCACACAGGACCATTTCTGCACTTGAGAACTTCAATGTGAGCGCACTGCCATCTACTGGAGGTCCAGGCACACGCCGCCACAAACAGGAGAGACAAGTATTTTTACCAGATGCATTCTTTTGATATATTTGTATTGTTGCTTTGCATCTAATATTACAACACAATATACTATACCAGTACAATATGACCCTGCTTTCACATGAAGCTACATTTCATACATCCATTGTATATGTATGTTGGCATCCGTTCTTAAACCTGCTTTTGTACAGCTCCTCCTCACATCTTAAGTTTAGCCTGATCACACTAAAGATAATAAAGTAATAGTAGCAAGAAAATAAATATGTAAGTGTGCCCAGAACTCTGTGCTAATGTGTTTGCAAGGATGGATGAATTATTTGAGGAGCCTACCCGGCAGCCATACACTCTGTCTGAAATGACTGTTTAGTCAAACTGGATATTCTTTGGCTCCTGATCTTTCATTAGTTATTAACTGCTGATGTATCCGATTTACTTATACACGTATAGATTTCTCCCTTCAGTATACAGTGCTGTCTATCTTATCTTGGCAGAGGTCTGTCCACGTGGACCCTCTGTGGCAGGGAACAGTTGTAATTAGCCTCATAACTAATGACAAGGGCAATTATTTCCGAACAGTTAAGGTATAGCATTTGATGTCTTAACCTCAGGTGCCGTGCTTGATAAAGGATTTGCTGGAGAAGCGCTTTGATTCAGACGAGGCCGTCCAGATGTTTATGACAGCTTCCACTCCAATCAGCTACCCTGCCACCCCTCCACAAGCAGACAACCGGCCCCACTATCCTAAAGTGGTTGACGAAGCTCATGATTGGTTGACTAAATCAGAGGCAGCTCCGCAGATGGTCACAGCTTTCGTGCCATTTAAACAAGGGGTAACTGAAGGTTGTGTCTCCGGCCAGCATGAATCCAGCCACAGCCCACCTTTCTCTGTAGCTGACATCGGCACAGCAATCTATAACAAAATTGCTGCGAATTATGCTGCCAGACCACAGCCTCTCTATTTCCATAGCCAGCAGCAGCCCACCCTGACCACTCACTTTACTGACACCCATCCGAACCCCAAGCAGGCCAGTGGGGGTGACAGAGTGTGTGGGAAGGGAGAGGGAGAGTTAAATGTAACACTTTTGGAGGAGGACATTGTAGATGTGACCTCCTTGTCAGCCCAGCGGATCCTGGATGATTTCATGCAACAGCTGCAGGCCCATAAGGAAGTTGGTGGAGGGAAGGAGCAGCCGGGCGGGCAGCCGTGGACGGGAGGAGCGGAACAAACTGGCAAAGTGGCAGACTGACAGCGACATCTAACGACATGTGTGGCTGAATGTATATTGTATCTCGTACCATTGAAATATGTAGTTATGCATGTGTGTATATCATCGCAACCAGTTTCACACATCTTTGAACTTCCTGTTCTAATGGCGCTCTCACAATCTGCTTGTATGTAGTGTAGTTTCAGGTAATCCATGGAGCAGAATGCTTGCATAATATTTAAATTCAACAACAATTCTTATAAATGGAGTGGACACAATATTAGGAACATATGTTAGTAGTACCCAGTACAGTTGAACAGCATCACAAATTAGAGCCTCCAAATAAAAACGGGACATTATAATCCTGGACAGATGCAGGTTCAGTGCAGGGCTGTTGTGTTACACTGCATTCGTTTCATCTAAGGGTTCCTAATAAAGTGAGTGTATATATATGATGTGAGGTGATTGTGCTACCTGTTCATTAAACCCAACGGATGGCTCTTGAATCTGACAAAGATTTGTAAGAGCTACCTGAAGAATAAAACTGTTTCAGATCCATTAGGGGAAACCCACTTACCTGCTCAAGCATCTCCTTTCACACACTTCAGTAACAGCAGCAGCACCCCGTGCCATTAATGCCAACAGCTTTTTTGAGAAAACAATTCAACCAGGCAAAGTTATAAAATACTTTCTGTTGTTACTTGTAGTTTTGTGCTGTACAACTGCGAAAAAAGTCAAATTAGACATACTGTAGGTGCAGCGGTTTGTGTACATATTTGTATAAATTCATATGTGACACATAAAATGTTCTTTCCTTTCCGAAGTCGTACGACCAGTACGTACATGTAAGCAGTTGTAGAAGAAAGAATGCAAAGAATGTAATTATGTTTTGTATTGTGACAATTTCAGTTGGACAAAGTGCTGAAGCAACGTATTTGCTTGTATAAATATAATCTGTAGCCCCCATCCCTCTGTGATACCCCTCTGCAGGTGGAGTACGTCCAATCCATATGATTTCAGTGTACCAATAAATATAGTAATGTTTCACTAACAAAATCAAGTCTTTATTTATAACTTCTTTCTCTGTTTAACTTGTCACCTTCAAACATGGAAAGCAATAATTATTCATACCATGTAGGGTACTCTCAAACATGGCACTGCCATACCTTGATATTCTAAATTACTGTGTTGTAGAAGAACAATGTTGTGAGGTGAGAGTTTCCTGTGTGGTGTTTTATAAGAGCGGATAAGTTGGCCTCAACCCAACTAAAGCCCTGACTCAAGCTGTCATAAATACTTATCATAACTGTCTAATCCTATTGATCCATCTCCATGAGCCTCCCTCACCGCATCACACTGTATTATTATCCTCTACAGGCACAGCCCTCCTCTCCACTGTTACTTTCACTTGACTGTCTTAGTGTTAGCGTCCATCAATTAATCAGCGAATATCTTAGCTGCCATAAAGGTGTCATTTGTAGTCGATCTGAAACAGCTAGCGCTTCATAATTGACACTCCAAATCCATAGCCTGCAGCGTGTTACCAGAGAGTTGGGGTGTCCAACCATATTGTAAGAAACAAGGAAATGCTAACTTCCTTAGCGTGAGCAGTAGAGTGAAACTAAATTTACCAGTATATAAAACTCAAGCTGTTTGGGTCCCTTACAAATGATCCCTTTAAAGGAGGCAATCCTCATATACGCTAAAGAGACGTTTTATCATTGTTATATCACATCATACGCAACCAACAAGTAGGTTACCTGCTTTGGTAATCACTGATTTTATTTGGATTAAAGTGGGTTGAGGTGAAAGGACTTACTAGTTATTTCAAGTGAATTATGGGATTATAACACCTGCCAATATTGTAAGGTAACCTCGGGACTTTTAGACTGCTTTACTGTGTTTCTACACCGCTTCTCGTTCAATATATGTTGACTAACTTTTTCCTAGCCTGTGTTGATAGGTGTCAGGTAAGTCCACCTGTCATATTTGTCCAATAGGCCCTCCCAGTCTGTTTGTCTATCAGAACAAGTTTGCTGATCAGACACTGGCCTGCTTTCTCATTGGCCCCTGGATCTTAATAGGATCCCAGGGACTCTGTGGGGGGATTACGGCTCCAAATTCTCAACTTTGGCCAGTCGATGTGTCTTCCAACCATGGATACAGCGCTTTAGGGGGGCGCCGCACTATCACAGACCCAGAGGGGCGCCATCAAACGACAACGTCACGTCAAGAGGAAGAAATCGTTGGTTTCAGCTTGAAAGGGGTCTACGCCGGTGTGACCAATTACTTGAGGAGAAAACCTGTCATCTTCAGGAAAAGGAATATCTTAGCATATTTTTTGTTAAACACTCCTCATATTATGAAAGGTTCTTTTTTTTACTGAATTGGATTATTACAGAAACTGTTTTTGAAAAATTCAACATCCAAGCGAAAGTTTTTGGTTTGTCCTCTCAGATCGACTGTGTCCTTCATCATCCAAGGGATCTACCTGCTTATCCCCTTCACCTGGAACAACTAAGAAGAGCTCAACCTGCTAATAACAGGCACACGGCCGGCACTGACCACTGGATTACTTCAGAAAGTTTCTGCAACAACATAGAAACTTTGCTGACCTCTGTTGGGCTTGTTTATTTTCATGCAGCTGGCGACCTCTGGACTGACACTTTGCTGACCAGATTTCCTCCCTCTTGCTCTCCTTACCCTTCAGCTTTCTTTTGGATCCTCTTGTCTCTTGTGTTTGAGTTGATCGGTGCATGGTAGTGAGCCATGGTGTTGCTGAAGATGAAGTTCACCCAGGAGAGGCGGGTGCGTCTGGCCCAGGGCCTGTGGCTGTTGTCCTGGCTCGCAGTGATGTGTGGATCCTTCATCTTTTGTCTGGGTGTTTACCTAAAGATAGAGATGCTCCGTAGGGTCGAGGTAGAGAGGCACACACATGCGCACGCACGCACGCGCACACACGCACACGCACACACACACATGCGCACACACGCACGCGCGCACACACACACACACACACACACACACACACACACACACACACACACACACACACACACACTAGGAATTCAAGGCCAATTGGAATTCAGTCTACGTCATAGAATCATAGGTTTATAATTTTGTCCTTACCCAGGTTTGTTTATGGAGCCTGATGTGTGTTCTTTAGCTTATCAGTGACTTTTATGGAGATTCAGCTCCAATGTTTAATCTTAAAATACACATTATATACCAGACTAAACAAACACACAGGGAAACACATACATGCAAAAAAAACATGTTGATACAGTAGTAGAAAAATCTAATTTTCCCCCTAAAATCATTTGTTCAATGTAGATAACATGACCAATAGGGTGAAGGTCATGACCTCAACAAACACTGATTGATCACTGATTGACCTTATAGGTTGGAAGCATTGATAAACAGTGGACGACACAGGAAAGCTGAAGGCCAGGCGCTCACATGTTCATTGATCTCCAGTGAGAGGACGTGTAACACAATCTCTTAGCAGTGCAGATCTGTGTCATTGATTAGCTGAAGGGATGGCTTAAAGGGAGCAATAACAGAAACACTAATCTTACAGAAGAATGATTCACAAAGATATTCACAAGTGGCAAATCCACTTCTTCAAATGGTTTTATTCAGATTATATTTGTTCAGAACTTCACTTTTGCACAGACCACTGACAACAGCGATCATACTTTGATATTAATGAATTTGATATTTAATTTATGCAAACTCTGCATTTCAACAGAGCAGCTGATGATATTGTGATGTGAGCAGTATTGTCTGGAGCTTTGTAATTGTAATTCTAAAAGCCTTGAGTAAATCTGTTCTTTATTGGTTGCAAGCATTTGAGAGAATTCAATCAATATTAGACTAAGTCCACGATTGACATTATATTTTGCTGTTGTTAACTTTGCATGTAGCCAATAGAGATCAAATTGAATCTTTTGACTGCTGAGGCCATTTTTTTGAATGATAAAATCAGTTAAATGCAGGATTATTACATGCTGAAAAGGAGGAAATTACAAAAAGACATGCACTTGGCTGCTGCTTGTGTCCAGCTCCTATTAGTGTTGTCTGTGCTCTTTCTTTCTTCAGGTGATGGACAACACAGAGATCCATGTGGTGCCGAACATCTTGATGATGGTGGGCCTGGCCTCCATCGGCACTAACTGGTTGGCCGGTCGAATCTGCCAGGACTCACTGGATGCAAGTCGTTTCCCCCGTTGGAAGGTTCTGCTGATGGCTTGGTTTGCGGCAGCTGCACTCCTTTGTTG
Organism: Macroramphosus scolopax; assembly: GCA_901007825.1. Taxonomy (NCBI): domain Eukaryota; kingdom Metazoa; phylum Chordata; class Actinopteri; order Syngnathiformes; family Centriscidae; genus Macroramphosus; species Macroramphosus scolopax. Next base: position 13,676 of record CAAKHC010004157.1, on the reverse strand, counting down.
TCTGCTCCTTGCTGTTGTGGTGCTCAGCTACACCCTGCAAGGCCGCCTGGAGGAGTCTCTGAAGGTCGGGTCACAAGGCTGAAAGTGTCGGCCAAATGTCTAAAATGAGACTAGGACAGTTTGGTGAAGAAAAGAGCTCTCTCACCTCCATTTTTAAACATTAGAAAACATACATTCTTTCCAAAAAGATGTAAAGATTGTATATGTACGCAAACACAGTCACAATTATAAAATCTAACCTTTACCTAAAGACAGGTGAAAATGAAAGTAAAATCTGGATAAATGCATCCATCCATGCACGGGGGGTCACTGAATGATTAGAGAAAAGGATAAAGATTGACCAGATCTGAACCCAACTGAACACCTGTGGGAGATTTAAAGTCAAAGTGTTAAACAGCAATCATCCCTCCAGCTGAGTTCTAGAGACTTGTTGACATCTGTACATATACTCAAAGGTGAGCATGCATTTTATTTAGAATGAATATATGCTTGTGCAGGATACAAAGGCCCCTTCTAAAAACTCCAAATAAAACAAACATAATTATAACAAGATATACAAAATTTAAATCCACATTAAGAAATGGTACGGACAAAAGGAAGCAAGGCAGAAACTGAATCAGAGAAAAGCTATGGTAACTTTTATGGGCTTTAGACAGCCAGTCAGTACAACATTCATTATAACACAGAATAATTGAACCCCCCCTCTGTGTCTCCTCGCTCAGGTGGGCTTGAGGAATGGCATTCGTTTCTACAAGGACACAGATGTGCCGGGCCGCTGTTTCCAGAAAGAGACCATCGATCTTCTGCAGATGGAGTTCAGCTGCTGCGGAAACAACAACTTCAGAGATTGGTTTGAGGTCCAGTGGGTCAGCAGCAGATACCTGGACTTCACCTCCAAGGATGTCAAGGAGTGAGTGAATATCAGTAAAGTGATGAGAAAAGTATGTGCCGCAGAGCGTTGATGATGAATTAGAGAGAGAGGGTAGTGAGTCACAGGGACGAGGATGGGAGGGAGGGATTATGGAGGAACTATGGATTAGGTGGAGGTCGGATGAGTGACAGATATGTAGTCTTCACATCCAAAAAGGTCACACAATATGTTATAGAGCAAGGATGGAGGGATGTTTGGAGAAGAAAATGATGTGTCAGTAGAGTGGGAGAGTTATTTGAAGTGAGCTGAAAATAGACCTGGCCTTTACCTTCAAAGAAATGACAGAAAGGGAAGGAAAGGTTGGCCATGAAGCGAACAGAGGCAGGTTTGACAACGATGAAAGAAGGGAAAAAGTGGGAGTAAACAAAAGGTTATATGGTGACACCTGTCTTGTACGTGAGAAAGGAGATGAACGTAAGGCCTTCAGCTAGTTTGAATTTAAAATTCTCCATATTTTTACCTCCACAAATATTAATCTACGAGGACGAGCTTTCACTTTTTCTCACCTTCTTTGTCTCTCCTCTCACTCTTTTCCATTTCACCTTCATCTGTTTCAACTTTGCCCGCTGTCCCTAATTCCTCTGTCTTCAGTCGTATCCGAAGTAACGTAGACGGGCGTTACCTGTTAGACGGGGTTCCTTTTAGCTGCTGTAACCCTTCCTCCCCACGTCCCTGCCTGCAGTACCACCTGACAGATAACAGCGCCCACTACAACTATGAGTTCCAGACGGAGGAGCTCAACCTGTACAGCCGTGGCTGTAGGCAGGCTCTGATCGACTACTACATGGACTTGATGAATTCCACCGGTCCTGGCGTGCTGTCAGTCATCATAATACAGGTGGGTTACACAACAACGAAACAACTCTTCTGTTTTTCTTTTTCAAGTATATTTGTCTCAAAAGTACTCAAACTCACACAGAATATGACAAAAAGACCTGACATTGATTTCTGCCTTTCAGTCAAACATAGGCTTTCAATCCTTTTTCGAAATAACAGTATTGATGGTTCGTTCTCTTCAAATGACAAACAAGCCCCGAGGCTGTAGCCGGACACTCATTCACATTGTGTACATCACTGCACGTGGCCTGCAGCCAATCAATATGGACTTCAATGCATGAGCCAGTATTGAGGTTTACAGGCACGTATCGGTGCCATGTGAAGAGTAACCGAGGCCTCGAGCTGTGTTTTAGACAGCGTCTGATATTCAACCATGTTTGAGTTATGTTGCCTGAGTTCAAGATGAGAGAAGAAGCTGGAGATGAAGCTAAAATGTCTGTGTCACCAGTAGAAGGTGCAGTGACCATGTGTTGCTGTTAGCAGCTGTTTACTCTTCCCTGTTGGGACCTTTTGGGGATGGAGTTTTATCTTAGAGGTCACACAATAAAAGTGTGAATGATTTAAACAGGGACTAAATGTAAATTGGATGCATGCAGATAGCACAATTTCCAGCTTCACTCAAAGCTCTTTACAATGTTGCCCCATTCACACATTCATGCACTGATTGTGAAGGCAGAGGAGCAATCAGGGGCTCAGTATCTTGCTCAAGGACACTTTGACTCGGACTCTAGAGGACCAAAGGATTGAACCAGTAACACCCCAATCACTAGATGGCATGCAGATTTCCCCAACATGATTATCGTGACTGAATCACAACATTATGCAAATTTCTCTGACGTGGCTTGTGACGACCATGTAAATTAAAAGCACGTATATATACTAAAATATACACACATAGCTCCAACTACAAATATAAATCATAGTGCTTCGATGCACAGAAAATGCCAAACTGCAAAGATATGTATGTGTTAGAATTTGAAAAATACTTGTTGCTAAAAGTTCTCAATACTTCATGAATGTAAATATGCCAATATTTGTGTTGGTATATTTGTGCTGTAACAGCAGAACACTTTTTCCGCAGGTTACTGTCATATTCAGACACTAATTCAAAACTCCAGGCTGACAATGATTTTAGACACCACTCTTCCTTTTTGCTCCTTTCTGCACAGATGTCAGTGCTCATAAGTCTGCGGTACCTTCAGACTGCTGTGGAAGGAGCCATGGCTCTTGAGGAACCTGAGGGCGAGAGTGAGGGTTATCTTCTAGAGAAGGGAGTGAAGGAAACCTTCGAGGACCTCAAAGCCAAAGCCCTCGAAATGCTAAAGTTTGCGCAGGTTGATCCCAACGCTGCTGAAGAGTCTCCTGAGGACCCGGGCACAGAGAAGGCTGCTACTGATAACACCACTGAGAAGGCTGCCACCCCTACTCCTGCCAGCTAGAGGGGGGGATATTAAATAGTAGCTGAAGAGGAAGGGATGCAGGAGGGTGTGTGTCTAAGGTTTGTTGTGAGTTGGCTGGTGGCTGGTAGAACACCTGTTGGTTTTGACATGTTAGGCTTGAGTAACTCTCCACCAGTGCAGCAGCCGCAACTCCCTCGCAGATGGCGAAAAACAAGGCAGCACATAAGGAATCTTCTCAGGCCCTGCGCAGTAACAGAAACAACACCTCCTCTGTGCAGGACCTCATGAATGTGTGACCATCAGAAAATCTTTTCAGGGTTACTATAGCACCTTTTGTTGTAAGAAGCGGAGAAAATATGTAGTTTAGAAGGGGATAGCGTAAACACTAGACACATAATTAACACATTATTACTATTTTGACCCAAATTTGCTGTTTTCACTTTCACATGATACGAAACTTTATTCCATGTGCACTGTATAATACATCTCACAGCTTTAGAGATTTTACCAAACTGCAATGAAATGCTTGGGAACCTGTTAAAATGGCAACGCACATAGCCTATTAAAGGTAGAGTTTCTAACTTCTTTGTAGTGTCTGCTTCCTTTTGTACATTTAATATGAGAGAGAAGAAAATGAACTGACGGTGGGTTATCTGAGTTCAGCAAGCAGAGTTGGATTAAGTGTGTCTGTTTGTGTGTATATGCGCGGGTGTGTTTTTGGTGCCCTATATGAAGCTGTCATCTTGTCTATTCTGGCAGCTCAGAAACAATCTGATAATCCCGGGGTAGTTAATCCCAGAACTGCTGCACAAGCAGTATCAGGATACACTGACAGCGAACAGGAACACACTGTCATACAGGGACTAAAAGCACACTAATACTCAGTGTTGGAAGTTATTTTATAAAGAGAAACTTTTTTTAAAATGCAGAAGATATAGCGTGGTGGTCTATTGTAGTTACAGGTCTGCAAAATGTTTGGTTCTTCTTCTTAAATAAAATCTGTTCCCCAAGTAAGGCCACTGAATGTTTTCTTATATTTGTACTGATAAACCTGCGTTCAATGGTTGAATAAAGACATGCTCTTTAGTCATAAAACACAGCTGACAGGAGCCGGGGAAAGGAGTGATGTTGAATATATCACCCATAGTGATCTAATAATTAATTCAGCATAAACAGAATTTTTATAAAATATTTTATGCAGTTCACTTACCTTTTAAAATGGAAAGGCAAAAACAAATGTGTGAGCATTTATTTCCATTTTAAGGAATGTAATGTTCCCGGCAAACACACGTAACGAGACACCTGTTGTGGATTATTTGAGTTAACAAAGGCGTATATATATGTAATCCATTAGGAGTGTAATTGCTCGCAAAATTCATGGTTCGATATGAACAGAATGGCCCCCGACAATTAAGTCTCCTGGAAGTTTCCTGAATAGTTGATTTCCAACCTGCAACCTACAACATTTATGTTGTTATTGAAACCAGCAAAGGTGAAAATGAATAAAAAATAGCAAAACATTTCAGACGTTGTAAAAGAAATAATTGATGACAGAAATATTATTAACACGTATTTCATTATTTATTAATGGCAGGAAACGAGATTCCCAGACTTGGTCCCCCTTCTGCCTTGGAATGAGTGCGTAGAAAAACTAATAGTGCATTGAAGGTGCAGAGTTTATGTGTTAAGATGTAATTGTAATGTCTGTGCAGGAATCACAGATCATAAACAACAGCAAGGCGGCTTGTTTTCACTTCCCCCAGAGATTTTCTTATGATAACAATGACGTAAAGGATCATCATTATTGGTACGATTCCCTCTCCCACCACCAGAGGTCGTCACTACACAGCGGTTGATTGGAGCCTGCAAACGAGTTTGATGATTGGAAGCAACAATTCGTGGTAATGACTTAAGCCAATTCAATCCTTTCAACGTGTGCAGATGATAAATATCTATTGTAGAAAAGCTTAAACTAAAGTAGCCCATCAATAAAGTTTAGACCTGGTCATTTGTTTATAGCTCACTTGAAGAAATCCGGCCTGTAAAGTTAAGTTATAGGTTGTGTGTAGGTTCAGGAGGCGGGAGTGGAAAGATGACGGCTCTGAAACAGAAGCAACGTGCGTTTTGAAAATTCCGGTGTGGTTTTGCAATGAAACTAAGAGACACCCAGTCAGAGAGGAAGAGGGAGGGGAAGGGCTGCAGAAATGTCAAACTACTTCACTTGACGCAAGATGGATTCTGTCTATGATTCATTACATAAATAGCGCCGATAATGTTTGTTAATTGACTGCCTGCTGTAGTCATTCAAATCTTTTGTGGCACAAAAATGGACTCGAACATTATGGAGATAATAGAGGAATTCATGGGAAGTACATTGGCGCAGTGGGTATGTGATTTATCATTTATACCTTTCAGTCAGAGAAAAGGTCATCATTTCTAAAGGCAGAGAGAGAAAGAGAGAGAGAGAGAGAAGAATAAAACATGATGGTTGTGCTGGAACTGTGTAAATCAGCCAGTGTGTGGTTCAGATACATTACATTATTTCCAGTCACAATATGCCACCATATCTCTTAAACAGGTTTGTATTCCTGCTCTATTCACCCAGGTCAATATAAAAGTATGAATTTAATAAACTGCAAAAGGAAAAATAACAAGATACTGCTGTGTTGCTATTGAGTACAGCAAAACAAGAACCATACTTCTGCTTTTGTAATCTTCCCTATTGACCAACCGCTTTTTTCTCTCTTAGCCTTCACACTTCCGCGTCCTTGGGCTGTATCTGAATGTAAAATAATAGAAAGTTATTGTGTGGTCAGAATAGTCTGGCTGTTAAATCAGTATTGCATTTGTAACAGATTGAATTTCCAGCAGGGTTTTCCACATGGGAAACCAATCATCCCAGAGGGATGTTTCTTCCCTTCTGGTCAATGAACAGAATCTATGATGTAAAGCAATATTATGCTGAACCTTGTAGGGATATTCGCTGCACCCTTCCAAAAAGAGGTCAGAGGTAAGGTTCAGCATAGTGCCTGCAGCTGGCAAGGTTTACCATCTCACTCAGCGGCATTTCAGAAGGGCAGTTAAGCAGTGACACGAGAGAGTTTCTCATATGTTGAAGGCCATCCGCTTCATCCACACAGCCACCCTGTTAACCCTGTCACACAGGGTATCAAGCTCCTCCGCCTCACCTTATAAGCTGAAACAACTCGAGCTTGTTACTCTGTTTACAGACAGTGCAGTTTTTCGAAGGTGCAGGTGGGAATAAACCTCATTATACTGCCGTTTGCATTGGCACGGTGCCTCTTAGTAGAGAAAGAGACCTTGGCTGCGGTCCTTCTTGGCAGCCCGTCTCTGTGAAGTGCTTCCCAGTGTGAGTGCACAGATCCCACCTGTCCACACAGGTGTACCAACTCAAGGGGCTTCCTGTGTGAAAATACATTCACCTCTCCATCATCTTCCTTGTCTCTCTCTGAATCTATTTTCTCCCCCGGCCTCTGTTCTCTTGTTCCACCACTTCGTACATATTTATGCTGTCCTCTAAGCACATTTTGGCTCCCTGGCTCTCACAGGTTCAGCTGTTTGAGAAGATGGTGGAAAGGGAGAATGGTGTCCAGCTCTACAGCCAGTACATGGAAGTAAACTCAATTTCCCACAGTGCCCGGGACCACTACCTGAAGATGACCGATGGGATTTTCCTTAATGAGGTCATGAGGATCATGTAAGATTGATTAAGATTTTCTTGCTTCATTGCCCTGCAACCTTTCTCTGGCTTCAAGAAAAGTGAGCAGGGACGAGGGAAATTAGGAGCTAATTCAATAAAAGTGAGAGTCACACTCAGAATGTAATGTTAGGGACCGATTTAATATTAACAATAAAAATATATGTAAAACAGTCTTAAGTGCTCATTTGTGTGAGGAACTTAATGCAGAAAACTTTAAAAACAATAAGGGGCATAACGTTTGCAGTCATTTGTAAAAACTGGTATTGAAAATTATTCTTATGTAAAAGAGGTCAAAATAAGCCAACAATCTATTGTCCATTTACAATCCAAGGTACACTTTTACCATTTAGAAAGCATTGACATAAATAGGATTTCTCTTTTCTTGCACACATTTATCACATTCCCTGTCATAACATCACTTTGTTCTGTAGCCGGTGTGAAAAATGGCATAAATGTATGAGCCATCCATATTTGTCACAAATTATAAGTGGATCAGGAAATGGGAATACCTCATCTCCATGTTCAAATTTGAGCAGATTAAAGCCATTTCTGTCTCAACTAGCAAGACAAGATCTTAGTCAGTATTTGCCGAACAGCTGATTAATTTGGCCTGACCTCATCCCAGTTATTTCTGCAAATAATTGAATGTAGATTCTCACTGCCTGCTTCTCAGGCTCATTAAAATTTGATTCACTCCCTGAATAAATGCGCCGTTGCACATGAATGTCATCTAGAGAGACGTGATGCTGGGCTGTTTGATCAGGCTGCAGTAAATACACTTCCAATGTCATGTTTGTGTTTGTCCCAGAGACCCGAACCCCAAGGTGGAGCGGCTGTACGACAGCGAGAGGGATGACCACATGCTGAGAATCCAGAACTTTTCTATTCTGAATCGACACCTCAGAGCCTTCTACCAGGTAGAGGAGGGTCACCGGGGGGAAGGAGGGGGAGGTCCAGAAGCCAGATTAGATCATTGGGAGGGAAATCAGGAGTGCTGGGCTGAGAATCAATGGAGCATGCACAGGTCTCCAGAGTTTTAAGCATTGAAATCACATTCATCTGGGACCGTACAAGACTTAGTAAAGAACAGACGACATGACTGCCTGCTGTTCCACATGTGGCTCATCCTTACGTTTAAATTGAGAATTGTAGGGAATATTACAATGAGTGTGCTTTAAAGGTGCTGTGAGATTGAACTATTATGGAACTACTCCTTTAATTAGTTTTCGTGTTAGTTTCGCCTTTGTGTAATCGGTAACGTTGTGACAAACCTGTGAAACAGCGACGGGGTTACCGAGTCATTATAAATGCTTCAGACTCTTGATGGAGCTCCACCTGATGTGTTTTTGAAAAACATCCTGTTCTCACTTGCAAAAGCATTCTTAGCAAAAGCCGTGTAATGGCTTTTCTTGTGAATGGCCTGGAATGGCTCCTGGCTCATTATAAATAGAAATGCCATGTAAAATGCTGAAATCTCCCTCTAAAACATAATTCAACACATGGCGAGGGAGACGGGGCGACGGCGGACGGCTGGAGGAGCAGTTGTCTAGCTGTAAGGTAGCAAAAAAGGAGGACAAGATGGAGGAGTGAAGCAAAACTCCATTTTTTTTGTCTCAACACACAAATTTTCCTCCTAAGGATATTGTAAATAGTTTGGAGTGCACGAAGAGGACGGCACGAAAAGAGAAGATGAAACAGAAAATTTCCGTCTCAGCATCCCTGCTTATTATCAGGCAAATGGGGTGATTTTTTTTAGCTGCAGTTGTGGTTAGGGGGGTTGTGGAAGGAGAGAGAATAAAACTCAAATAGCTCTCAGTATAATGCATTTTGTAGAGTGCATGTAGGTGCCTGTGGCATTTGAGGAAATGACACAATTCTTCCCCCTGAAGATGATTCAAAGGCCTCAGTTCTCAGTAAAGAAACCCTCGCGGAGTGCTAGTCAGGTGGAGTGAACGCGCACTGCTCGGCTTGTCACACAACATCCTAACACGAGTCTACAAGATTTCACTTCCTAATTTTCAGTGAATCACTAATGTCCCTTGAAAGTTCGGAGCAGAACAAAACACTGGCGATAATTGGGAGGCTCATATCAGGCAGTGCTGCATTAGACTTTCACCAGGTGTACTCTGCCTCTGACGCTGTGGATATTTGGTTCCACATTGGTTTCTTGCAGTGTTTCTTCACGCTGCTTAAGTGTGTGTGTGTGTGCGTGTGTCATACAATGACAGTATGTGGTGAGTGTCAACCCCCACAGAGTGCAGCATGGCAAGACTTAATTTTCTCTGCTGTGACCTCAGCCCAACTAACAAAGGCAAAGCAAGAGTGCAGTCTGTACTCTTATCATTTGGTAGATTATATTGTATTTTAGTCTCTTTATTCTATTCTATTCTATTCTATTCTATTCTATTCTATTCTATTCTATTCTATTCTATTCTATTCTATTCTATTCTATTCTATTCTCCTTTGCTTTATTCTGTTCTATTGTAGTTACTTAATAAGGATTTTTTGTTCTTTCCTATTCTACTCTCTTGTGTCTTATTTTGACGTTACTAATTCTGTTGTATTTAAACTGTGTTGTATTGGATTCTATCTAAATACTTTAGTCTAATGTTAATGTTACGATCCTATTTCAATCTGATAATATACGAAACTGATATTTCTGAGATTGCACAGCGTCCAGTAAAATAACATTTCAAATCATTTGAAAAAAGACTGCGGAGGAAATCTGGTTGGCACAAGCACGCGGATGTTAAAGTAAAGATAAATGAAGCAACAGCCCACAGAAGCATTGGAAGTCACGAAGGCAACCTGTCTGTAATATAAAATCCAGCTCTGTTCCAAATATCATAAATTATTATCGAGAGAAAGATGGGATTTGGAAAAGATAATGTTGCAGATGGATTTTAATTATATTCACTGCTGCTGCCAGAAGCCTGTTGGAAAAGATTATTCCAAATACAGAACAATACACACAGAAGCTGACTAATTGAGGGATGAACACTAATTCCTTCTCTTCCTCACTGTTTACTGGAGAAAGTTGCACTCCCTCTAGTGATGCACCTTTAGAGACACTGACCTTTAAATGTAAACATTGCACAGATGATTTGACCCATGTAGTCTCTTGATTAAGCCGACGAGGTGTTTTGTGAACTGTAGTGCCGGGAAGATCCGAGTGATGTATGTGGCTGTATCTATTTAGTCTATTTAACTTTCTGTTTGGCATCATAATACACGAGGCTTCATGATGACCAACACAGAGCTGTAGTGTTTAATACTCCAAATGCCCCAGGGGAGCAGAAGCTTCAGGTTGGCTGCACATGCCTCGGATGCCGAACCCGCAGACAATGGTGTCTTGGTACATTGCCTCCTTGTACCTCTGTACAGTTTCTAAATTATAGTACACAGCAGAGAGGGCTGTAAATATAACATGATTCTGTGCTCTGGTAATTTTACCTGGATGGATCCCAGGGGGGTGTGAACATGATTTCAGTTGGGAGAGGAGTTCGCCAAAGTCACTGTGTGCAGCAAAATCCTTCAGTCTGTTCGGAGTATAAAGGCAAGAAAGTAGATGTCACTGATGTCTCTCTTGTATTGCATTAGATGGAACATTTCAGAGGCGGAAAGCACTCTAGGTGTGCATGACAAATACTTCTTGTTGCTGCCAGATAATGTAATATTACAGGTGTTTCAATCATACGGTCAGCATGCAATTTAAAGGGTAAATCCACTGTTTGTAGACAAAGAAGTCTGTTTACAGGTCTATGCGAGTACTACATGTTATAGGTGTGGTTTAACACCTCTTGGAGGAGCTTCTTACCAGAGCTGAGAGGCTCAGAGAGAGCTGCTCCTCGCATAACACACCGGAATCTACAGAATATAGCCGGGCCAATCTAGTCGTGTTGTATTGTGGGTAATGTCACCCGTCTTTTTATTAAAGAAAAGAGGTCGTGTGGATTAACAATGATACAAGATGCGTCCTGAGATTCAGTCGCTACCTTCAAAAACTGAAATCTTGGTTGCGTCAAGGACTCTGACCTAAATTTTCGCTGCCACATTAAGACAATTATCATTTTAAGAATATATGAGGGATTAAAGGACTCATGTCTCTGCAGGATTTAGAAGCTTTTTGTGTAACTCACAAAGTTGCTATAAATAAACTCCAAGCCACCACAGACCAACAGACAATTAACCAAAGTAACTAAACTAAAACTGGTTCAGCTAGACTGCTGCTAATACGGGAAATATATTTTTGTATTTCCCTACTTCATGTTCTTGTCACGTGTCAGCAAACGTGATGAACAAATATGTGATGAAGATATTCGGTCCTGGTTGTTCTGTGTGTGATGTCATACGTGATCTTTTGTGAACCTGCATATTGTCAATGTAGCGTTTTGGCATTTAACTGTTGTCAAAGTCACACATAACCCATATTTTCTATCCACAAGGACAACGAAACAAGGGCAGGAGAAACAATGCAGGAATCCTGTGAAAGGATTGTTAATCATTTTTGACATCTTTACTGTCTCTCTTACTTGCAAAGAATCCTGACAACAAGATTCACTGAAATGCATTAAACGTAATTCATACAAGCTTGTTTGACCCGCAGAAGGAAGAAATGAAGAGTCACTCTTATCGTATATCTGCTCTTTGTTAACACTACAAACAGCAGCAGGCTGGTGGAAAGTTTTGCTGTTGTTGTTTATCCGGGCTCACTGTGGGCACACGGACAGGTTGCAGTAGCAAATCTCCTGGGAGTGTTTTTCCACTAAACTCTTCACATTTATTCTTTTCTTCAGGAAGACCTGCAGCAGTTGATACTGATGCCTCTCCCAAATGTTGCCATCCTGGGGCAGGACCCCCTAACAGGTACAAGATAACGGGATCCTATCAGATCCACGTCTCTCAGCAGCAAGAAAGTAATTATACTTTATGTACCAGTCCGTATCTGGGCTATCTGTGAAACGCATTAAGGTGATAATGATAGGGGGGGCTGATGGTGAGAGGTGCAGATGACGACGATAATGATGATGATGATGATGACAGTTCTGTGTGTGTGCTCAGAGGCAGCCGTGGAAGAACTCAGACGACTGCTGCTGCTCTTACTAGGATGTGCTGTGCAGGTGATCACACACTCACATGACCAGAGCACCTTGTGAGGTTCCACACTGAACCTGAACACAACACACAGTCTTGCACTGACGTGAATCAATTACTGCTTTCATTTCATTTACCATGAAATGTGATAATGAATTCAGTAACATTTGTGATCGTCAGACGTATTTCTAGGCCCATTGACAACTGATCACTGAAACATTGATAATAAATTAACTTCAGTTGGATCATCATGACCGATGGCTAATGAAGTATTGATTGTAATATAAAATATTGATTAAAATTGCTTTTTATACTGTGGACATAGACTTTAAAATGTCATGTGTGTGGACCCTATCAAAGAGGATACATAGTTTGATCTAATACACATTCACACCTTGGTCCATTTCATCCCTGTGTGTCTGCAGTGTGAGAACAAAGAGACGTTCATTCAGCAGATCCAGTCTCTGGACATTGAGACGCAGGCCGGCATCGCCAGCTGTATTCAGCAGGTATGTACAAGTTCAGAACTCACCTCAGTTTGGGACGAATAGACGCACACATGATTTATCAAAGACTTTCTTTCTTTTCTTGGCTCCCTCTGCTTTCAGTGTATAAACTATTGTACCTTCTCCCTGGGCTTCATGTAACTACTTGTCATTCTGTTAGCAGCCTCTTAAGGTCCCCTCCTTTCTGCCACTGAAGGATGTATCCGCTAGCTCCGTGTCCACCTCTCCACCTCCGCACCTCTCCTACATCGCCTTTCTGTCATTCTCTGCTGTCCCCTCCAATACAGCATAAAGGCCAAATTATACTGTTTTAAAAAATACCCCCCATGAATAATTGCCGGCATTACAAAAACAGCATGTTGCATAGCAGCATGACTGAATTACAGTAACAGCATGTTGCCCATGAGCCCTTTATCGTGCCAGCTTTCTTAGCCTCATAAATCAGAGAGGTGCCCTTCCTGTGTGGATGGATGCACCCCCTGCTCGCTGTTCTTATAACTTCCCCCTGAGGACATTTCAGCCCTGCCTACATGATCATTAGTTTTGCATCAGCGAGGCATTTAGACACATTGCCCTGACAGATACGTCACCAAACGAACGCGCGGAATTGTTTTTAACTGGAGATTATTTAATTAAAAGCAATCTGCTGATGTATTCTCACAGCCTTCACACTGCTAAAGGACTGGGCGGTTCATCAGCAGGTTTCCCAGACTCAAATTTATCTTATCACAGACACCAGAGAATCTGTCCTTGTTCCAGGTGACTCAGGATCCTGGGATGGTGCTGCCGCTCCAGTGGGAGGAGCTGGTAGAGGTGGATGGTGCAGACTTACAGCTGGTGTTTAGTTCCATGGCCAAACAGATCCAGAGCATGCTGGCGCAGAGGGACGTACACCTGGAGGTTAGCAACCACATTTAAATCTTGCTTTAATGTTTGCACAACCGGATGAAATACTGCAAAACAAGATATAAACATTCAATCATATCTGATTGTTGAATGAGGCAGCTGACTGGACACATGTCACACCCGTCTCCATCACCTGTCCATGTACCTCACCTACACAATGTTCTCTGTTACACAACGGTAATACGATCGTGTTTGTCATCAGGAAACTGAAGCAGCTGGAAATTAGGGCATGCATAAGAAAGTGGAGCCTTGTTTCATCGAGAATTCACTGAGCTTTGAAT
>CAAKHC010004156.1:30073-67338 GCA_901007825.1 Macroramphosus scolopax | reverse complement strand
AGAGAGGACCCCCCCCCCCCCACCCCCACCCCACCCTAGAGTAGACATCATACGTAACAATCTAGACACAGCGGAGGAGATCTGTGCATACAAATATGATGGACAAGAATACTGTGGACAGACAACTGTGTGTTGAGTGAGTTTGCGTGTGCAAGGAAAGTGTGATGAAAAGCAGAACTGCCGGTTCTTGGCTGTGTCATGTTACACTGGGTGAAAAAAAAACCAAAACAGACATTGGCCCTGCAAGAAGAGGAAGAACACACACATACAGATGGACCTGACACTTGAAATGTGTGCGCCATGAGTCAATTTTTTTGCTACTTTGCTTTGTGAACCTACAGGTCTGCATGCCTGTCTACTCAGAGAAATGTCACTGTTATGTTACCTTCTGCAGCTGCATTCCCCCGCTGGATATGGGTGCGCCTCAGAGGCCATTGAGGGAAGCACCTCTGCACTTGTCAACTTCTTCAAGAGTGTCAACATTTGAAAAAAAAAGGTCTGCCTGAAGCACATTCCCAAGACGAGGCTTCACCGGCCAATGCAGGCAATATTAGTTCTGGGTAAACATTTGATACTTTATGTCAAACATAACGTCTGCACGCACCCTAGGATGAAATGTTTTATTTAAACGCCTAGTTTCATTACAGGCTGGATGTTCTGCAGGTCAAATATGTGACCCGGTGCTTTGATCTGATGACATTCCAGCATGATTGAAAACACGGTCTGATTTAATGGCTGCATAACGAGAAAATTGGCTTTAACGTGCGTGACTCTCTCTCTCTCTCTCTCTCTCTCTCTCTCTCTCTCTCTCTCTCTCACTCTCGATTTGTAATCGGCATGCAATTGTTGTCTCTATCGGTCATCTATGATTCATTCGACATCGCTTGCGTCCTGAAAAAAAAATTCTGTTGTTTTAATGTTTAACTTCTGGAATGCCCATCCCAGTCTTAATAAGATTTGGTGGAAGGACTTTATCATTCTGTCCCTAACAAAAAAAAAACAAACATACACTATTCCCAACACCCGACTTTGCTAACTGTTTACCTTCACGCAGCACAGGCAGGCAGCGTCTGGCGGTTTGACAGGACGAGAAGGCATGATGCAGCAAATTACGCCAAACAGGGACTAACAGATGATGAATATAACGCAATAACCATCAATCATCATGGTAGGTGAGCACTTTCCCATGAAACGTAGCCTTGTTTCAGCTGGCTCCACCCTGCCTCTGCACAACCAGATCAGTGAGTCTGGTGTAATCAAGGCTCCAGTAGCCATCAGCCCCTGCCGCCCCCCCAGGGGCAACGTGGGGGGAGATTCTCTATCTCCTGCCACAGTAAGACCTGTTTGTTTTTCTCCCCTCAGAAACTGATGACGATAGGGATCTGCTGTGTCTCCACGGTGTCTCTACCGCTCCATTAAAGGGTGTTTAGTGATTATCTATTTGCACGTCATGGGTCAACGTCTCTGCAGGTATTCTGTTTGTTCACAGCTACTGACGGTAAAAATCTTTGGGTCTGATCCTGTTTCTCCTTTGATTGATTTGCTGTTCGCTGGTATAAAAACTAATAGGGGGCGATATAGCTCAGGAGGTAGAGTGGGTAGTAATCAGAGGGTTACTGGTTCAATTCCCGGCCTCTCCAGAGAGTGCGTCAAAATGCTGTCGATCAAGACACTGAACCACTAACTGCTCCCGAAGAGCTGGTCTGATATCAGTGTGTGAATTTGAGCATGAATGTAAAAGTGCAAATGCACTCTGTTTTATTATTTACCACGTATAAAGTATTTAAAACCAGCTCCACGTGCAGCAGCAGCTATAATAGTACTTCTACACTGATGCTTCAGTATAATAATCTAATGATGTCATATATAATAATATATCAGTCATTTTACTTTAGTACTTTAATTTTGCTGCTGATATGTACATTTACTAGTACTGGAGCCTCGCTGTAATGGTACTTTTACTTCAGTGATCTTCCATCTGGACTTTTAATTCAATCCCAGATGTCCAATTAGCAACATGTGCATCTGAGGTGGTTCTAAGTTCTGAGAGTAAAACTGTGTCAATCAACGACTTGCAGCCGACACCTTCGCCGCAGGCGCAGCGTTGTAAGCTCCTGGTGACAGCTGGCCAACATAACTGCGGCGTGCAGCAGCCATTCTTTGCATCATGTTGTCTTTCCCATCCAGCTACCAACACATGCATGCACAGTATATAATACAGATTCATTTAAATACGGTTCCTTCATTGGAAGGTTTAATCAGACAACAGTAAAGCAGCTGCTGCTGACACTTCATGGTGTAGAGTTGGAGGTGGTGCAGGCCGACTCCTGCTGGCCCCTCCAGGTTCTATGGGTATTAAAATTGCTCCTGTCCAGAGATCAACAGATGCTAGTTTCTGTTGCTCTCTGATAATGACATGCTGTGTCTATGACTAGGCAGTATGTCACAACAGCGAATATTTTGAACGCATCTACTGTTCCATAAAAAGCTGTGGGTGATGTTTTATTTTGTCTCATCTTTCAAAGGCTCAGGGCTTTAATGATTCTCAATGAACGCCATTGATCCTCAAAGTATATTTAGTCGTGACCGGCCTGTAGTTAATCAAGAAAATGTTTCAGACTTTTCCATTATCCTTGTATTAACCCTTTTAAAGAAATTCCAGGTCTGATCACAGCAGATGCTTCAGCCCGTCACACACACACACACACACACACACACACGCACACACACACACACACACACACACACACACAGCACGCACGCACGCACACACACACACCGAGCTGCAGAACACTCCACTGTGCTGCGTTTTAATCTCAGTCAGGCCAGTTTTGCACACTGCTCTGATAAATAACTGTGTAGTGCTCTTAGCGTCACTGTTTGCAACCGGCGACCGGCAGAGTTCAATCAATGAATGCACCAGACAACAGACATCTCTATCTGTCATTTTATAAACACACACACGCTGAGGTCGTCAAATCTACTTTGAAACGTGCTGCCTGTCGCTGCTTGGGATTGTTTTTGTTTGTCAGCTTCGCTCAGATCTTTCTTTCTATTTAATGCTTTTCTAACAGACTAGTTCAGCAGACGAGTGTATCATGAGCAATATACTACGACTGATCAGGAAGCAGTTCAATGTCGCACTGACAGACCCTTCAGCAGGAGCTTTCTCGGGGATTGAAGACGTAATGATTTATCCATTATCCCGCTGCTGGACGAGCTTTACTGAAGTTGGCAACACGCTCTTTCAATACATAACTTCATGAAGGGTATTTAAACTCAGTGACTGGAGGAAACAGCCTCAGGGCACCAAGCAATCCTTGTAAATAAATTGTGTTAAAGACTTTGCATGAAGCTCTGATTGTCTACCTTATGTTGCGGCTAAATTTGACTCCACAGCACACAACCCTAATCAGCTGCATCAAAACAATCATTAACCAACCTCCCGCTGCCTGCACCCTCCTCTGTCTCCCTCTGCTCCAGGCAGGCGAGACTCTACACAACACCTCGCTCACACCTCATGTATCATCAGCTCCTTCACAGAGTACCATAACACGAAGAGGACCTCACACACAGAAGAGGAGCACAGACAAAAAAAAAACACATTACACTTCCAATGTCCCGATGTAATGTAGCATGTTCACTTTCAGACTGAAAAGTGGATTTCAATCATACATGCGGCCCTGTGTTCGGAGCCGTTTCAGGCTTTTACTGACACATGATGATTCTGGGTTCAAGGACAGGTTTGTTTTCGTGCATTACTCCTCCGTACAGCCTCTGTTTTTGTAGCGCAGCAGGTTGTACATGTAACACAGGGGAGCGAATAACCTAAAAAAAACAAGGCAGGAAAGCTCTGCATCTTCTGGCTTTAAGCCGCTTTTATATCAACAATATGCTGTGTTTCAGTTAACAGTATCTGCTTGGAGAGCCGCTAGCACAAATCGTTTTAGGCTGAGAGCTTCAAATTATCTAATAATTTTTCATTTGGTCTAATGGCTGTGGGCCGATTGAAACACTGGCGCAGAGTTCATACTTTCACTCTCAGAATTAAACGAATGGAATCAATTAAGCTGTTTATGAAAGTACCTGCCTAAAAAAAGAATGACAAAGTGATTTGCCAAAAGATATCAACTGAGCTGAGATATTAAATCACATCCAAGCATTTGTTATCAGGTTTTGCTTCTCTTTCAAACATTTATACTTCTTATGTACAATCTCTAATCGCCCAAATCTCTGTCTTGTTCTCACCTGCTCAGGTTATCTAAAGTAAACATGAATTCTTAAACAAAGGTTTTCATCAGTGTCACGTCGATCTCTTCTGTGTTTACACTGGCTCTTTAATGGTGTAAAGGTTCCAAACTTACGCCATTGGCCGTAACAGGAGCGGTGTCCTCCCATTGGTTGGGAGGCTCCAAACACACCATTGACAGGCTGCCTCTGAATGGTGTTAGCAGGAAGCCATCTGCTCCTGTTTATGGTTCATTAACCTTGCTACCCTGGATAACCAGGCTGCCCCCACAGCAACAGGTACAAGAGGCCTGAGCCTCTTACCGAGATAAGACACAGATATCACTTGTGTGAATAAAATGGCTGAATAAAGTCTGCTCGGTGCTGCTCCCTGAATCAGACCTTTACTGTAATGCAGCGAGAAACAGAGAATCCTCACCTTCCTAGAAGACCATAGGCGTACTGTGAATCTGCCAGCAGTAATGTGATCTCGCCCCTGTGCATGGACATGACACACTCCTCCAGCGCCTACAGATGTCAGAGACAAGGGTGTTATTTAGAGAACTAACTGAGCATGTCAGTTTTGTTTTCAGAATGATACTCTGGTACTTTCCTGGAAAGAACAAGTCGGTTTGGTGTTAGTTACAGTGGAGACCGTTTCCAGTAGGTACGAGCCCGTTCGACTAATTCAGATTGATTTTGTGTGAAACTCAGCGAGTCAGTGCAACAGGTCAGCTGAGATTTGGAAATGTTGGGTTGGTAAAATAAAGCATGTTTTATTTTCAGCTTTAACACAATTACAATTCTGCATATCTGCTTAAGTTTGTGTTGTGCATTTTAATATACTTTATTGACAAAATATTCATAAACACACTATGTGGCTTTTTGTCGATTCTCAGTCTTTGATGTGTGCTGGACCTTAGGAGCTCCGTACTGGAGAGACATGAAGGGTTTTACCTGGTTCACGTCTCCTTCCCCGATGATGAAGACGAGGTTGCGGTCCTTCTCCACCGCGGTGCGGTCATCCAGGACACACTGCATCTTCACAGCAACCTCCTGGCCCCAGGTGGGCTGCAGGGCATCCAGGGCCCCGCACTCCAGCACCTTCTTCCTCAGCAGGTGGTCATCTGCATGCAGGGGAGACCGAGAAGGTCATAGTGGTGGAAGCAGGGTTAATCTGCTAGCTGATGAACATGTGCTTAGAAACAGCGTCAGCGTTCTTAGACAGTGTTATTTCTTAAAAATTACGGCTAAATAACATTACTGTGTTATATGTAAGTGTGCTGCATACTGACACATTATCAGGCCTACCTGTGATGTCCTGCCAGTCTTCTTTCATGAACAGCTCCGCAAAGCTTGACAGGGTCCACTCCTCCGTGGCATATTGTGGAAAGAAACTCTCCGCTGAGCTGTCCCTCTCCAACACATCATCTTCCATTGATGGATCTTGGAATCGCACCATCTTCCAGCTATTTGTCTTTTTCAGTTTCCTCTGTCCGTTGCATTTTGTCTCTCCCCTCTCGGGTTCAGGATCAGAGGGAATTCTCATCTCAGTCCTTTTGCTGTCTCCTGCACAGCTCTCGGCTTCAGTCTCCTTTTCCCCACACAGCTCCTCACTTTCCTCTGAAGGCCCACAGGGCAGCGCGGTGCAACTGTCCATGTGAGCGAGCTCAGAAGTGGCTTCTCTTACATCAGGCTCTGTCGGCTCCACTACAGGGTCCTCATGCTCTTCACAGCACTGCTCTGTTTCCATTTCCCCAGGGAGAGCGATGGAAACCATCGGTATTAGTCTCCAGAAGAGATGATCCTGCTCGTCCAACCTATGTTCTAATTTAGGTAGTCGTAGAAGTTATGAACCAACCTCTGATGCCTACACGCTGCCAAAACACGGAAATATCCCCATGATGTAATATATACAAAAAATCCACGGTATGTTTCATTAAATCCAACTGGGATTGGATCCCTAAATCCCGGTTTCGTCGACAGCTCTTTCAATATAAAAGCTTTGTCCCATACGCAGCCTGGTAGTTCTGACACCTCCTCTGTCCTGCCTTGTGTCCACCTGAGTCTACATGGTCCAGGGATGCCGTCGCAACAAAAAAATGATCAATGTGAAGAAACTGTGCAGCGCAACAACGCACTCTCAGGCAGCAGGCTTGTGCAGTGGTAATCTGCAGGATTAGAAGAGAAAAACCTAATCTGCCAGAACGTCTGTAAGCTTCTTAATGACTTCACCACCGTGCCCCATAACACAGTTTCCATGAATGCAATCTACCAATAAGATCTCAGGAGATATAAATTCAAACGTAATATACTGTATGTTCGTAGATTTTTATTTTCCCTTTTAACAAGAACCAGATGAGCAGTAATAATCTGCAGGCTGTAACAGATGACAGTTTATATACAGTGTGTTTATGCTATGAAGCTGCTAGGAGAGCACACACTTCATGTTATTTACATAATTTGTGTGTATTTAAAACTTTCTCGTAAAGCAAGTACAAGTTTTTCACCCATCTTACTTTTAAGTTGAAAGCCGCCTTAAATACACATTCAAGTTGAAATGTAAATATTTCAAATGAAAGAGTTTAATCTCATTGGTACATTATTTATCCTGTAACGACATCTCAGTGACAAGGATGTTCAAACACTCACGGTATGCTTCGACTCCTGGCTGCATGGCTGTAAATAGGTGAACAATTTGAGGTTAAATTTGGTTTTATATAATTTATGATGAGGTGAGTCTGAAAATAAAGCCGGGCAGCACGGTCGTGCAGTGGTTAGCACTGTTGCCTGACGATTGACCACAGGTGTGGATAAGAGGGTGAATGTCCCTATATGACCCAGAGTCACGTGTTTCCTTAAACATAGCCTGTCACAAGAAGGAAGATGTTTCTAAATCTTTCTTCACCCAGAAAGGAGAAGCAAAGAAATTGTTGCCCAACCAGATTCACATTTCATCAAAACAAAGCAGAAAAAAGAGGGGAATTTGTCTTTCAAATGCTTTGAAATCATTTGTCAAGTCTTCGGGGAAAACTTAAAGTTTGTGGAGGCAACATTAATGCTGCAGGAGGGGACCTAAACCAATGAAGAAATAATAATAATAATCTAATACTACATATTTTATAGTATTTAGAGTTGAAATAAAGGGCAGAAAATTAACCAGGCACATATTTGACGATCAATTATCATTCTAGTCAAACTTCAAGCAAATAATACAGTTTTATTCTGTGACTTATACGATAATAAACAGAAGATCAATTAATTTTGTACTGTTGTACAGAGAAAAGAAAATATTTTGATTTGAAATTTGTGATGAGCAGTTTTTCAAAATAGAATAAATTACTTAATGAGTAATGTTTTACAAAGCGTGATTTGGGCCCGATGGTTGAGCCTGAAATCACTTAATCGTCATTGTATTGTCTAGGAATGAGTTTTCTGTTTTCCAGTGAATGTTGAGTGAGATTTATTATACCCTGTATAATGGATTCAAGCTATCCCACAATGCTTTGCGAAAAGTAGTGTACAACCAAGCACTATTTACCACCATGCATTCTCTTTACCAATGAGCTCACTAAACAGTCCTTTAGCTAGAACAGTATATATATAGATAAATAGTGAGTGAGCGAATGATTTCAGACAAAACCGATTTGTACACAAACTATGTCTGAACATAAATATTCATTCAATGCATCCAAGTGTTTCACTGATTTACTTGTAGGTGAATGTAGCATGGTTCCCTGTGTGTGCTGCAAAAAAAAGTTCACAAAGAGTGCAGACTGTAATGCATAATGATAATAATAATTTGGTCCTCTGTCAGAGCAACAAAAAATAGCCTGGATGAAAGAGGGCATAAACACAGGCTGGAAACTCTGCGGGCACAAATGTCCAAACAGGCAGTGTGACCTGGAAAGTGAAAGTGAAAAAAAAAAAAAAAACCTTCCTACTTTTGTACTTCAGGTGTGTGTGCGTGTGTGCGCGCGCACGTTGGGCCCGCCCACACGCTCTTTACCCCGTGACGTAGCTGGGAGGATGTCGCCAATAGCCTTCAGTTGTAGAAATGGCAGCGCTGAGACAGGAGCGTCGGTATGGGCTCTCCTGTGGCAAAATCAACAAAAACAACCCGAATCAAACTCTTTATCACGTCAAACTCACTGACACCGCCATCCGGACCCTCGAAGCCTCCCAGAAACTGAAGGTAAGACAAATAATCGGCTTGAATTCAGAAGCTTCTGTGTGTTTTTCATCTATATTTTCTTTTTTTTTTTTTTATCGCCTCCCAACTCCGGGAACTATAAAATCCATGTTAGGGGGGGAACTCGGTTCTTCCTATAAGTAATAAAAACAAAAGTTGAAATCGCCTCAAACAGAGCATTAGCGGCTGGTAGATGAAGGTTTCGTGTGGCTCTGTTGCAGTAGAAGGAAGCTTGATTTATTGTGATCATAACAGGCAACTCAATAGACTTTGATGAATGAAGGGATTTCAGTAAATCCCCCGAGTAAAATTTGTTTTGAGCAGAAGAAAAGCCGAGCTTATTTTGAATTGTGCATGTGTGCTTGTTTACCAAAGCGTAATCTCCCCCAAAACCCGGAATGTATTAAAGTTCCCATATGTCCTGAAGCTCGCCTTTTCTCTATACGTCGGAAATTTATTAGGCTTATTTAGAAAACACAAATGTCAGTCATATTTGTTAAAGGCTGCTCTTTTTATGAACTGGCGATCATGTCTCTGTTTTATTGCCTTCCTGGACCGAGATAATCCAAATGGTCTTTCCCAGAGCGATACTTGATAAAACAGTTAGCCCTGTTTATGACTATAAAAGCGTCATTCGGTTGAGTCCAAACAAACAAGTCCATATGGCCATATGAAAACTAGATTTGAATATGGGAATGGCTGCTTTTGGCTTTTAGTCCACATTTGGGTGGCAGGGCTCGGAAAGTTGTTGCTGGGCTCTTGTGTATTATTGTTTTTTGCCCTTTACACGGCTGGAAGCCTGCCCAGCTCCGGAGCTCGCTGCTCTGTGAAGCAGAGTAAACTCACACAGCTTCCTCCAGGCCAGAGCGGGCAGGAGATGTTGCTGCAAACATTACCAAGGCAAAGATCACCTCTCAAAATACAGTTTGGACCCCCACTGTGGTGGTGAAGATGACCTCAGGAGCCCCAACCTGGAAGAGTTTCTATCAGATGTCATCCACTGATGCTCATTTGATTATTTCTGACATAATTGTTTGGTCAGTAAAATAAAAAAAATTGACTTTTTTTTGCAACCATCATACCTTAACACAAAGTTATTGAATTGACTTTTATTTTGGAGGAATAAACCAAATGGTTCGGCTGGCATTTTCAAAATAGTAATAATAGTTATTTTTCATTGGTCAACTTGACCTTTAATCAATTCCACTTTCTAATGAGGCCTCCTGTTGAAGGGTTTATCGCTTGTAAGTAATGGATGTGTTAATCGTTAATCAGTATGTATTAGTCCTTAACAGAGCCGTTATAATCCATTGATAAAAACATTTCCTCGTTGTTTGAAATTACAATTACATGTTTTTTATTTGTTGACAACTGTAGACAAATAATCAAACTGTCTTTCTGCCATTCATCACGCTGTCTTTGAATGGTACTAATTCAATCAATCCAATTTTTTAAACAGATTACATGGGAATAAACGTCGGGAAATCTATTAACAGATGGATATAGAGGGATTTTTATACAGCATGGCAACCCAAAACGTCCCATTAGCTGCTGATAACTCCTTTAAATATGCTTTTAGTTGCAGTCTCTTTAATGGTGCCTTGTTAATACAGTGGTGCCAAACCTATTGTTTCAGCTCCATGTCACATTGTAAATGGTTCATATCAAAATTGGAACACACGCTGTCATCTCAAACTGTTTTTCATTTCTCAGAAAGCTTCTTATTTCCTCCCTGTCACGACAGTCAAGCCAATGTTTTCACCGTTAGCAACTTTCAACAACTTTTACTGCCAAAGTCTGTGTTTGTAATATATGTCATAAAAAATTTGTATTAAAAACTGACTGGTGGTGAAGAAAATCAGAACAATGCTCCTGAACTGGGGAGATATTTGCCCTAACCATTAATAATAAATTAAGAGCCCTGTCATTCCCTGGCATGTTTGGATCTATTAACCACGTATCATGTTGCCTGGGAGGCAGACTTTTTTTGTTTTTTCAATATTTCTCTATCAGTAGGGGGGGGCGGATAAACAATATATTTAGGGGCTTATGCATGCCTCACTTGGGTCTTTGAGAACATTGCCATTTTTACAATCCACAGCGCGGAGGGCTTTAAAAAGTACCTTTTTTAAAGAAATTTAATTGGTTTCAGAAGGAGTTTTGTCTTTCCTCCAGGGTCTGTGGTAGCCTTATTCATTTTATCATTGAAAGGAAAGATCAGCTGAACCACCCACAGCCCCTCCCCCACCCACAAACACTCTCAGACATCTGACACGAGCAAAGTTTGCCGTTGACTATAGACTGATTAATCACACACATTCCTCTGACGATTGGGGCCAGGAACCCTTGAACTGAAGACTTAGTGAAACAGGGCTGTGACAGTGAGTCATCTGGGCAATGCATCGAGGGAAATGGCGGGTACAGGTTGTAAATACAAGCCTATGTGGATCTTTAAAATACAGATGCCATCTAGCTGAGATACTTGTGAGCACAGGAAAGTTGGAAATCAGATGACGGCGACGTAGAGCCTGAAGATCTGCGTGAGGAGGAAGGAGAGGTTTGGTACATGGGTCCCACAAGCACCAGACTTTGGCATGGCGACCTGTGTTGGATCGCTGCTGCCAGCGGCGGTGGGGAGACCGCTGTTCTGATGGACGCAGCAGTGGGAGGCTAATGTTTTTTCACTTTTTCAGCTGAAAGTGAAAACAGTGTTTTAAAAAACCATGATTGTCCCCTAACCTTTACAACAGTGCTTATTTGAACCCAAAATATGATCTTTGTCCCTCAACCTAACCAGACCTTCACCAAAGCACAGACGCATGATAAAACATCATTACATAGTACAAGAAACATGGTTGTGTGTCTCATCAGAGGGGCGGAACAAACGTCTTATTGGGTTATTTGGGTTGGACGACTTGTTGTAATTATGGCAATAATTAGGGACGTGAAACTACTTTGTCTCGTGGAGCCGGATTGCGTTCATCAAAGAAACCCACTCAGCGGAAATGGAATAATGACAATGTATTTTCATTCATGAGATCGACATGATTCCCGAATCACTGACCAGATTCTTCTTTTTCTTCTCTCCTATAGGCATCACTCTCAAATCAGCCAGTGATTTGCTTCAAGGGGAGCCAGGGGGTAAGGTCTTCTGCATACTCTCTCTAATGCCTCAGAAATCGAATGCTCTAATTAGTTCAAATTTGCCGTGGAGTGCACTTGTGACAGTTCCTCTGCACATCTTTATTCTTAAGCAGCCAATAAGCACATGCATGTATCCGATGTTCAGCCCCCAGAGGTCGGCCTTGTGACTTTCCACATGTCTGCATGGTTTTCTGTCATTTGAGTCGCTGGTTTTCCTAAAGCACCAAAACGGCGCTGCTTCCTTTGTGAGCACAACAGTCCCAAAAAGCAGGAGGGAAAGATGTCACTGGTTTGCTTGGTTATGTTATGTTGTTTCAAATATCTTTCAGATGTATATTCAGAGGCCAAATCACCAAAAACACTTTAAGCAAAGGGGAGGTCATGCGAAAAAAAGATGCTTGTGTCCCCGGCTCTGCCTGCTAGGCCACTACACATTTACCCCACAATCTGCTCTGTCTCAAAGAAGTTGCTCTAATCCCTTGAAGAGCCGATTGCATTGACGAAAGTGACTTTGCTCCGTGTACAAATGATGGCCCTGTGAGCTCACACGGGCCCTGGAAGCCGTAAGACAGGGTACACTATACCCCCAGGCTGCTAGCCAGGTTACTGGGTCAGGCTTGCAACTGGGGAAGCTTTGTTCACGGAGGGGGAGGAAGGAGGGGAGCTGGCGAACCCCAGGGAGCCCTATGTCTCCACGCCTGTTGTCTCTGTGCAGACATGAAAGGTCTGGAATACAGTAATGGTACATGAGCAGTGGAATTTTTCTCTACAAAGCACTGCAAATATATATAGTATACGTAAACATGCAGTGAAACATCTGTAAAATGAGCAGTGGCTTAACCTGCTTATAAGAGTCTTCCTGTGAAGCAATGTTAAGTGAGTGCAATTTAAGTGTGCTTTAATCACTGAATAGGATTCGGTGATTATATCTCATCTGGCACATTACATATTCAAATTGCTTTGCGGAATTCAAGCATGGGCTCCCTCCCCCTCTGACAATAGTCCCCGAGCTGGACTATTGGGCATTAATGAGGTAGCTGCAACCATTGGTGGGGGAGGCCAGATTAAGCCGTTAGTGGGGGGAGGTTGTTGGTGAACATTGCAGTCTGGCATGCAACGGCCCAAGAGGATAACCAGTATCTATGTCTGCAGGTTGGAGAGTCTCAGTTATACTTTTTCATATGTCTTTTTTTGGATTTCTGGGGAAGCTCATCCCTTCCTTTAAATCAGCATGAGGTTCAAAAGGGCACGTGCAGCAAATGAGGAGGTCCACTGACAGTCGGGAGCTGTAGAGCTTCATCACAGAAGCCACAACTGATCTTTGTCCTCCCTGGCTCATGTCACATTTCCTGCAAAGGGGCACTTCCAGCGCCACAAAAACCAGAGGAATTCTTCAAATCGCTGTCCTGGCATCACTCCAGGGCTCCGCGGTATCAAGGGCCAGCGCTCCTATCAAGAAATAGCATGCTGTGGTCTTCTCTCCGACCCTGTGGCATTTAGCCCTGCCATTGTAAATTGTCTGCCAGACTTGTGATCACGCTACCAAAGACACAAGCTCTCAGATTACACCCAAAACGAGTGAGCCAGTCAAATGTGAAATCATAAGAGGAATTCTGCTGATGGATCAGGCCAAACGTTTGCTCCTCTCAGCAGACGGGATGATATGAAAAAGAGGCGTGACTAAAAAAAAAGACATGAAAACGTCTTGTTAAAGCACAGATAAATAAGTAGGTGAATTACTTTGAAATTATCACCAGGGATTAAGGGATATATTGAGTGCTGGTCGGGGTTCCCATGGAGAGGAATTTCACATCCTAGTGCTTATTTCTCTTTAGTTCAGGCAACAACGACCGATTGTTGGCAGGATCTACACCCATTTAGTAAGAAAAGGGGCCTTGTGTTGAGAGTTATTGTACAAGACCGTTCGGTGCGTAAAAAGCACAGACTTTCATTTTCCCGACGCTCTGCCTCCACTTCCATTATTGATAGCTGAACTCTATCTCACCCATTACACTGCAAAGTTGTTTTCGGACCACTGAATAAAAGTTTTATGAGCACGGGAGTGGAAGTAAACACTGACATTACGTTCGAATGCCCTACGTTGAGCCGCATCAGGTGCGACATCACTTTAATTTCCTTCCCAGTTCATAAATGTTGAATTGCTGTTGCGAGTCGTATTGTTTTTGTTTATGGCCTTGTCTGTT
Source organism: Macroramphosus scolopax (assembly GCA_901007825.1). Classification (NCBI taxonomy): domain Eukaryota; kingdom Metazoa; phylum Chordata; class Actinopteri; order Syngnathiformes; family Centriscidae; genus Macroramphosus; species Macroramphosus scolopax. The sequence continues at coordinate 53,571 of CAAKHC010004156.1, read as the reverse complement.
TTTATGTGCGCAGCTGTCACATGAAGGCAGCGGCGTCGGGCTGAGGGGAATGCAGTGGTGTTCTTAGAGATATTCTCGTGACGGCTGTGTGTGAACACTTAGCTCCCTCCCACCTGCCCTCTTGATTATTGTGCCATTTCACCCCATGCCTCGGCTGAATCCTTTGGAGACATCAGGGCCTCTATCTCACACACGGCTGCTCTGACTCTACCCCCTGCCACCACGCCGCTTTGCTTAGCCTCCCGCTCACACTGCAAATAAGCTCTTGCAAGTGTGCGAGTGTGTCTGTGAGCATGCACACATCATTTTTTTTCTCCTTCTTTTTTCCCCCTCCAAGCTAATTAGAATAACAATACTAGGAATGTGGTTTTAGAGCTGTTCTCTCCCAGTGGACTCGCAGTGAGAGGGAGAGTTGTCCCACGTGTTTCTGAAAGGGCACACGCCGATCTATTCATCCAGATGTGTTAAGCGAGGCAAAAGTCCTTGTGTTCTCTGCTCGTCTGAGGCTCAGTGTTTATACGCAGAGGCAGTCGGCCTGAGGACTTTTAGATCATACAGTTATATTTTAGGAACGAGCCTCATGAGTTTAAGAGGACGTTTCTTTAGTCAGCTTGTCTGTCATTATTGTGTGCCATAGCTTCAATAAAGGCCTTCCAAGGACGCCATGGTGACTGGGGCAGCATTTTTAATGGCACCACGAGTGCTGTAAAAGATCAGAAATCAATAGCATGAGAGGGGCAGTTAGTGTCCACTGAAGGTGGCGCTATGCAGATAACTAGCTCGGACTTACCAGAACGAGCAAAACAGTGCAGCAAAGAGCTGCAAACAGTAGCAGCTTTGTGTTCTTTATTTACATACCAAGCTAATCTGAAACTGTAAGTGTTACAAGTATAATTTAGGCGGTGAGAAAATACAATAACAATGCAGGAAAAAAGTGGCAAAATGCAAGCGTGGAAAGTCTTTGATTGGGCGTTAAGTTTCATATCGCCCATGTCAGCAATCTGAGCTTTCAAGAGCTCATCAGTGAATCTAGTGATTGGGCAGGGCTGCATGCTAAAGTACATTCTAAACTATTTGTGTAGACAGAGTCGAAACTATTTGCCTGACCATCATCTGATACGTGACTAAATGTAATATGAATACAACAAGGCTCTAGGCTGTGTGATATTGGACGTTCCCGGATTTGTTAGCAGAAACAGCCTTTCAATTTCAGCAAAAATCTTACATAAAGCTAACGTAAGCTGTAAAGTTTTGAAATTCAAGCGGACGATAAGGTTTCCTTGATTTTTATTAGCTGAACTTCTGAGGTGAATGTTACACGACAGATATCAGCCGGGTCCCTGCCGCCTGCCACGGACTTCCAGGATTTCATCTTCAGCATGCTACACACATGAACAATGAACAAAGCACGCCCCATCACGGACGGAATAAAAACCAGGTCAAGCAACAAAGAAGGGAATATCACATGCAAAACCATGAACGTTTCAGAAGCCTAGTTTGGCCGGGTGGATATGTTCAAATCAGGAATATTGTTTTTCAAATGTGCCTATGAAAAACTATCATTTTAAAAACAACGATCGCACACATGTGCTGCTCTGATTTGAAAACGCAGCACAACAGGATGTGAGGAGCTCGAACACTGCAGGTAAACATGCAGGCGGTGTTTTTGTTTACAGTACTGAGGAGAGAAGGAAACCAACGTTAGACAGCTATTGTTTAACCTTAAGACAGGACACTTTAACAGGCTTATGTAATCCTTGTTTGTCTTGTGGTAGAACATACATGGAGCACAGAAATGAATGGAGGAAGATTTGGAAACAGGTCTTTATAGCATTAAAGCTTCCTTTAGATGAAAACATGAAATGAAGAGTTTGTTTTTCTCTGTATTAATTCAACCTGTATGTTTCATAAGGAGCCATGTTAGTGGCTGTGATGACGTCACACCATTAGACTACATAACAGCACAAGTAACAGCAACAAGAAAGAGGTGCAGAAGTGGTTTACAACCAGCCACAGCAGTATGTAAGATATGCAAGGAAACTGAAAGGACGAGGAGAGTCATAAATCCAGCTCAGCAGCTAGCTCGGTTCAAAGCCACAATCCTCGGTAGGTTGAAGCCAGTATGACGGTCAAATCAGAGAAATATTACCCAAGACGTCACGTTTTTATTGGCTCAGGATGCAGACAGATGCTGAAATAAAATGTAAATGTAAATGAACTTATGAACACTTATTGTGTTGAATTTTTAAAATTATTTATGCATTACATATTTTTTTTTATATATATCATTATTGTAGAAATAACCCCCAACCCCCCCCCCCCCCGACGCACGGAGTGTGTTTTTTTTCGGTTGCTTTCTCGTCCCGTGCAACATCACGCTCCACGTTTTGCAACTTAATCAGATCCGGGCATACCTTCCAACTCACAATCTGCGAATTGTTGAAGGATAATCTCCTGTGTGGAGAGAAAAGTCCAGTAATGGGAATATAATGCAGCTCTCCAAGTTGTTTGTGGGATTACGGAAAACAACTAGTTATCAACAAGGGAGGTGCGCCGAGGTTTCAAGGAGAACCTGTGAAGAGGGAACGTCTTGTTTATTCCTAAATGAGGAGAATCCATCGACAGGAAATATTTACTGACTGTGTCTTTGTGATTTCATTGATTTTCTAAAAACGGTGTTTCATCTTGCACATTGCAATGATAGAAAACTGGCCTTCCATTTCTATTCACTATAATTGTCTGCTCCTAAAACGGAGGTAGCATTGTTGTCTCCATCCCTGTGTGCAGTAAGAGGAAGGCACCTACAGTAAGGAGGCGTGGGGGGTCGGGGGTGGGGAGCTCGGGACTGTTTGTTGAGGTTGACAGATTAGCCCCAGCTTCTTGGAAAAAGACTGATTCTGCTTGGCATAGCAGGCAGTACCTTGGGGGGATGCTCGACAGTTGCCCATCCCCATATCCTCACACTGCTCCCGTCAGTCCCCCACCCCCCTCTTCTTTTGCTTTCCTGTCTCTACCAACCCCCCTCAATGAATAGATCCCCATGCACAGGAACCGCCACATCCACCCAGGCTCACTGAAAGCGTGATTTAAACGCCGAGAGACGATTTCCCATATTGTGTTTCCAGTCGGTCGGCTGCGTCAGAAACGTATATCACACTGAACAAAGTGTGAGGACAATGAACGGGAATAAATCCCAGCATCTGTCTGAGACACTGGTTGGCAACATCCCTGCACTTGCCTGACTTTATGTGTCACTGAAGCACAGCGGACACTTTTTGTACAGTCAGACCAGCGGCTAAACTTGTTGAGTCCCATAACTGATTTATGACTTCAACCGGTCTAAGGAGAGAGGGAATCAGGTACGCATACACTTGCTCAAATTAGGATCCATCCCCCTCCTCTCTGCTGAGTTGCGCAGCACATTCCTAAAGGAGACCATCCCTCATGTAGTGGCTTTACAGGGAGCAACCCCCTTCCTCTCCACCACCTCCATATACACATACACGAACCCCAAATCCCTCCCTTTACCCCCCAACAACATACAGCCACACGTCCCCACTGTTCATGAATAATCCAGGCGGGCCGACAGGGCATTGCACTCAGCTTTGTGGGGGAAGAAGCTAGAACAAAAGACGGGCAGCTCGCAGAGCAGCTATGGCTGAGTAGGCTCAGATGAGAAGACAATGGTAACTAGTGTCAGTACAGACAGGGGCAGGACGCGAAGACTTCAGAGCAAATCACATATCCAGGCGTCTGCTCCGATGTCAGTGCAACCGTGCCAAATACCAGAGCTTGGAACTTTGCCTTCTCGCCTTCATCTGCAGAGCAAAGAAAGAGAAACTGTCCTCTCATCTTTCCCTGCAGATGTTAGCGCAGCGGGGAGAAAAACAGACGTCTTTAGTGAAGCTATTTTTCCCTTCATCACCAAATAGCAGGGTTAAGAACTCGGTTTAACCCCATCAAAGATGAGCAGTTCAAATATGCTCGGGGAGTTAAAGACGGGGTTTTACAAGGGCATCACCGACGGTGCCCTTTGTCTGTGTTCAACTGCTGAGCCCCCTGCCAAGATTTTCTGTTCCAGTCCAGTTCACACCTTACAACAGCTTGAGTATTTGACATCTCCAAACACACACGGACCCTGGAGGAGCAGATGTGGCTGGGCCTGGGCCACAGAGGCAGTTATTGTATCAGCCTTTATGCTCCACGGGGGGGCTTCACTGACAAGGTGCTGCCGATTCTGACGCCATTTGTTCGCCTCGTCCGTAACTGTCTCAACGGCTGAACGTCACTCGTATCGCGATCACGGGTGACGCTCGGCGTGTGTCGCCTCCATGAAGATGCTTATTAAACATGTTAATAGTACACTCTGATGATAGTAATAACTCATTATGCTCTTTCCTGAATAATTAATCATGGGATTAAATTTGCACAGTCGATGTAAGGATGGGACGGAGAACGAGACATTTAATGAATTATTTCCTTCGTTCTGAGCTTGACAAACAAACACTGATTCATGCAGTAATCCAGGATTGCTGCATGAGGAGCGGCAAACCCAAACAGTTTTAATATTTTAATACGGCTGAACTGAACATACACTGAAGTATTATCTCTATGTTAAAAGGCCTTAATTAAAGCCGACATGTGTCCTCGGTTGGCCCTGTTGTCTGAGTCAGCGGCAGCAGCATCTTCATCATCAGGCCAGTTACAGATCGCTATCAAGGTTTATCTGCACGCTGTAGATTAGAGACAAATGTCATGTGACGTAGAGATGAACTTGTAACCAAATTTTCTCTTTGAAAATGCAAAAACCTCCTGCGTGTCGTTTTAATGACTCACTTACAATTTTGTTCACATTTAAAACCAAAGGTTCAATACCTCTGGTTCTACTTGTGTACATAAACTGACACCGAGGTCTCCTCTGCCTGCTCCAAAGCGGACAAAATGTAAATTCCCACGCACACAACCTCAGGGGATCATCCGACCACAGCTTCGTATGACTCGGCGTCTCTGAATCCACACCTCATTCAAGACAAACCTCTGGCACAAAAGGTCCGACTGACACATCAGAACTCTGGGATCATCTCATCAGGCTTGATGGGATGACGAACAAACCCACTTCGCGTTAATAGGCTGTGATGATTGTCGTCTGCAGTGTGAATGTATGAATGTGAAACATCACTCGGGTGCAAACGGCTGAGGTCAGACACAGAAGCTGGCAATAATACACTCCAGCTCTAATATTCATTAGCAAAGAGAAGTCATATTTGCTTTTGCTGATTCATGTTATCATGGGTAACTTGACGACGGGTCAAAACGAAACCTAACTGTTGTCATGCCTGCACACAGCCGACCGTGAGGAGAGAAGCTCTGTTAGTTGACACCCGCTCGTGGTTGTTATGTTCAGACAGCTCCAAGAACAGGAATATGTCTTCTCTCTAGAGGAGCACCTCAGGGCTTCTTCAGGAGCTGCCGTCCTTCAGTTGAACTCTCGTTCTTTTTATAAACCAGTAATTTCATTACTCGGGTCTCGTAGCTTGTACAAATTAAGGTGTGTCGGATTTAAATAGTCTCAAAGTGTTATTTCCATAGCATGTAACCTTTCGCTCGGTCGGACTGCAGCAGAGTAGTTATCTCAGCTCCTCTTGTTGGTATACAGCTGAAATGTCATCGACTGATCAGGTGACGTGATTGTGAAGGTATTTCCTGAAGAGATAAAAATAGACAGTCTTGGCGTAATCAACCACAAACTCGACAACAGAGGCAGGAGCGTCTCCAACCGCACACATACTTCTTAATGGCTCATCACCCTACAGCTGGATACTGTACAATCAGGAGATATTAGACATTAGTTATGGATGTTTACTGGATATTTCAGGTTGATAATAAAGCCTAACGGATGTACTTTCCACGATAGAGAGACAAGGAAGACGTCACCGCTCATTAAGAGGTTCAGTCCACACAGCAGCTCTTATACTTGCAACAATTGCACATTGTAGATTTCTACAACGTGCACGTAATACGACCTGAGAAGTCAATGATGCAAATGCATATTCAGTTGTGAGGAAAGAGTTTGAGTCTGTGGCGGAGCCTCGTCTGTGGAAGCATTGTCGTATTCTTATTTGTTTTGGACCGTTCATACCCAAACCACACTCATGCAAGTTGAGTAACTTCTGTTTTGGCACGTCGGTGTCCCTCTCCTGTTTGAATTCCTCCGTCCTACGTCACGCTCACTCTCCTCCATGTTTGTTTGTGTTGCCTTTAAGCAAATCTCCTTCCTGCATCTCAGTGGAAGAAGGCAAAGCGTTTTTTTCCCCAATGACGAAACACCAGGGTTTCAAGCAGGAACATGTTGTCTAGTTGATGCTTACGTCTGAGTGATTAGCTCTTGTGGCTAGTAGGAGCTAATGACAGTAAGGATGGCTGTAAAGATGAATATGACTGAGCCCGTTCGCTTGCTTTAAGTCAATCAACTGCTGCCAGTAGCTTCGTATTTATTGTGCAGACGTGATAGTATCAATCTTTTCAATTTTTCAAAATGTCAAACTATTGCATTCAGGTGCCAATTAAAAATGGCTCCTGTTTTTTGAGCCATTCTTAATTGGCACTTGAGGGTTAAGTTTGCGATCCCGGGCTGACACAGACAGGCGCGGCTTCAGGAGTCGGGGACTGGGAACTAATGGGTTAAATGACATATGGTTATGAAGCTTGAGAAGGAAGCCGTGAATAAAACGGGGGCGACCTCTAAACTGTCTGACCTGAGTGACATTGATTAGAATTAGAATGTGAAGTGTGCACGGTGGCATAGACGGGGGTGACAGGAATATCTAATGCAACGGCTGGAGGCGGCTCATAGTGCTGCCACGGACTGAAAGGGGGAGCTTGGTGGCACTATTGCAATGCTAAATGGGAAAATGTGCATACACTCATCTTATTACAAGGCACACGTTTGGGTAGCAATAGGCCTTTCTTTTTTTTTTGCATGCCTTTCTCTACATCAACATCCCAATTTCAGTGACTTGTTGCTTTTAATTTTGGTCAAACTGGCTACTACTTTACTCCCTGAGAGTAATACGTCCTGAGGACATGGCCTGCCTCTCGGTCCTGGTCACTTTGATGCTTTTATGCTTGATCGTTCTTAATTAGTGTAAATCCCAGAGCAGACATATGCAGGTCTCTGCTTTACCACTTCATGTGAACGGTCGGACGTAAATAGGTCAGAAATAATGGTCATCTGTGTGTCTCAAGTGTTCATGGCCTTGTGGGCTGTTTTGCGTTTTGTGTTGACATGGGTGGGCCATGCACATGAAGAGGCTAGAGGCTGATGGGGGTAGGGTGAATGGCATGCTTTGGGTTTCAGAAGAGGAGGAGGGGTGTCGCGAGAGGAGCTGTTCATTGGCTCCGTGCTCCAAAAAAAAAACTGCTTATGGCTTTGCTGCATGACTGGGCATTTGTGACAGCTAGTCCTGCCTGCCACATCTGCCAGGGGCATTGAGCTCTCAGCCGGTCAGCGTATAATCAATCACTTACTACTGATAACTAAAGAGTCGGCTTCAAGTCCATCTGACTGGCGTTTGTTTTTCTTGAGACCAGCAGTTGAAACGCCTGTGTGCTTTGGCCTGAGGTGGTGTCGCTACAAAAAAGCACTGAGAGAAACATTTGATCTGCTGCTGAGAACTCACATTTACAGTTCTCGGTACTGCCCATCAGTAAGCACGTACTCATGCTTGTGAAGGATGGGTATTAATTATTGGGTGTCTCTTGAAACTAGGACATTCTATCAACAAAAGTACTAAACTCTCCGTTTTGAGGCTGAAACACAGCTGCAGGCGGTGTAGCAGGGAGCGGCTGCCCGATGGTTTCTAAAGGACGTATTACCTGTTGGTTAATGACTTTCTATGTTGAACTGTCCTTTTAGTGGAAGTAGGTTTTTGGGTCATTTTATGTAACAGCTTCCTGACAGAAACAGACTTCACCATGCTGGCTTGTTTGTTACTAGGGAGACACGGACAGCCGAGGACAGAGAAGGTTATTACCCAAGTGAGAAAAGCTGCTACGCTATTGTGGTGTTTTGCTGTTTAGACAGGCTCCTCCCACTACTGGCGACAGGTCATCATCCCTGACCTGGGAGGTACCGTGTTTCCTTTGTGATTAGCCTAAGTTGGAGAATAGCTCGACAAAACAACAACTACCCAGTCAAGATAACTCTCTGTAGATTTAATATATTGGATTTATGGTGCACAACCAGTGTTTGTCCACTTTCAAATGACTTTCAATCTGATCAGGCTGCATCTGGGAAAGATAACACTTATTACACAACAAACCACTTGATTTACCAATGCCAGTAGCAAGCATGGACTTTATACGACCGTATAACTGTTCATCTTAACCGTCTCATTTGTTACTTTAACCTTTCATTAAAAATGTCCCCCCCCGTCTGAACAAACTTGTAATGATGTCACTCTTGTTTGGTCTCTCACAGTACATAAAGATCCCAGCGCCAACCCCCGAATCTCCCGATGGATTAAGAGTCTTCTCCTTCTACTTATCCAGTGACAGCAAAGACAAACCTCAGTCCAGCTTCGACTGCATCCACCAGTATGTCTCAGGGTAAGTAGCACACATAACTATTCCCACACTTTCACCATGACCGGAATTCATAGTAAAATTGCCGTTGGAGCGAAACCGCAGGGGCTTACCAGACAGTTGCATCTCTCATAAATACTACAGCAACTGACAGACTATAAAGACACAAGACTACAAGGACGCCAAAAAGGCAGTCACGTGACCTGAAAGGTGATACCAGTAATAATGGAAAACAGAGAGTAAGGTGTTTGTGGTTTGGCAGTGTCAAAGGGAAGATTAAAGGGTGTCAGTAGAGCTGCTTTAATCGTTCGGGAGTATTTTACCGATAGAACTGCAAAGTTGTTGCTTTATGCCCGACCCTGCATCTGCATGTACAAACACGTCAAAGAACCAGTTATACGTGTGTGTCAGACAACCATGACACAGAGTATCTGAGAGGATTTAGTATGACAAATGGACGATTGATTGAGCTGAGCTAGAAAATGTGTAAATCCTAATACACCCGTTTTGTTTTCTCCTTTAAGAGAGGGCAGGGATCATCTGGAGGGCCAGGGCTGCATCCAGGACAAGATCACGGTTTGTGCCACAGATGACTCCTACCAGGCGACACGGGAGCGCATGTCCCAGGTGGAGAAGGACATCTGGAGCCGCTCAGCAATTGAGATCAAACCGGGGCCAAGTAAGCTTTTGCTTAATAGCTGTATCTACATTCAGTTGTCTGCTCTTGTTTTAATTTTTATGTGGCAGCCTTCAAGCGCGTAGGGATCAAGGACAGATAACCAGAGTGTTTAATGTTCCCAGAAAGCTTCTAAACTATTGCGTTTCACCATTTCATCCTGCTGATAATTGCCATATGGTGTGGAAGTTATCACATAATTGATCAAAGCGCTGCTTTGCAATTATTCATGCAAGAGGGATGCCTCTTTCTTGTCCTTTTCCTTTCATTTTCACCAGATTGCTCAGGCACACTGCCAGATTGCCTGCCAGCAAAATAATGTGATTTAGTTTGCCAGAAATATGTGCTAACAAGTCTCACGCTGATCAGGTTTTGCCTACAAATGTAATTACAGTGAATGAGATAAAGTTCACTTTCACTTGATAAGATACTTAAGTGTTATGGAAAGAAGAGGCCACAGTTAACCTGTAGTGATGTGGGCCTGAAATAAATACGATACATTTAGTTGTTAAGTCTTCTCTGAGTGCCATCTCCTTGGCCGAGCCGTGATTTTAGTGGTAATTGTGTTAATTAACTCACCATGCTGCATCTTTATAGACGATCAGGCCACGAGCTTTAACGATATAAAGACATCTCATGTGACTTTAAATACTGTTGTGTGTTATGTATAATTAATGAAAACAAGCTGTGTGGACCGTCGCTACAATGCATTGTGCTTCTCTGCAGAAAGACTCTTCAATGTGATACATCTGGTTCATGTAGTTAAATGAAAACATATGATTCTAAAGTACATATGCTTTCAGAAGAATAAATAGCAGTGCTCACCTGTTGCTGAAAAAGTGGAAATTAAGTATAACCAAGTTATAGCTGTAAACTTAATAATTATTATTAAGTATTGAAACATTAATGATATCAGTGACAGAACTGGCACGGTAAGTGTCATTCTGCAAAACCTGCTGCCTTCGCAGTCTTCAGGCCTCCCAGAGGCTGTATTCATGTATTATTAACCATGGGTCTAGTTGCTGCTTGTTTGAAATGTGGCAACACAAGTTGTTTCTGGACGGGAAACGATATTCTCTCGAAAATGTGCATGACTTAATCCAGAGGTAGATGTTGAAACACGCTCCTGCAAGACTGTTGCAATTTGCAAGGCAGATAAAGAGAGTCAGCTTTTGAATCTTAAGAAATGAAGTGCAGGGACGCTGTTCTTCTAGAAAACTGCTGGAGTCCAAAGTACAAGAAGGGTTTGCACACCCACATCAATTAGATGTTTTTCTTTCATTTTGTTTGGATTTTCAAATGTGTGCACAGAGCAAATCAATGCACAAGCGTTTTGATGAAACCATCAAGCCTGCCGCGTCGTCCCCGTGAAAGAGCCGTCAGTCTTTTCGACCTATAGCAACCTCAAAAGTATGGCTTAAAGTTGTAATGAGATTATGGTCTGCAGATATCTATAAGCAGTGCTTGCCCTGCTCACACTGAATTAGTACCGCGAATGAAAGAAAGGGCCTCTGTTTGTCGGATGCTTCAGTTTCCATGCTCCTCTGTTTACTCACCAGTGGGCTCACACTACTGTGTACACTTGCACTGTTTTCCACTTGTGGCTAAACACTGCCTCTGCGCACAGAAAAAAAAACAACAACATAGTACCTTGTCCAAGGTATTTATGTATGTAAATTGCTTTTTCAGATTGGGCTGGAAGGGCTGCATATATCGCATCTGTCACATTTGCATGAAGCAGATTGCGTTACAATTGAGAGATAAATAATGAAGATAAAGATGTGTCATTCCAGGCCTGTCTCTCAAAGTCTGGATTTGATTTGTATAAACTGGCCAGAGGACTGGATTAGGAATGATATGTTGGCTGTTAGAAGATACAGTCAGCACACGTGGATCCTGTTATCAGATCGGTTGTAATATATTTGCACCTCTTTAGTTTTATGCAGAAACGTGACTGTACGGTTTTCAAATTACCGCTGCGATAATTTTTAGACTCACGATCATTGCCAAAGCAACCAGGCTTATCTTTTACAGATGTCATGTTGAAACCCGGCTGAGTGTCCCTTTTGTTTCGATCTTAGGTAAGTGTGTGAAGGTCCAGAGGAAGCAGGGTCTGGTATCAGGTTCAGATAGCAGCAACAGGCACTCCCCCAACAACAAGAGGAGCCTGGTTCCCAGCCCTGTGGCACAACGGCCCTTGAAGGATCGCATCATCCATCTCCTGGCCTTAAAGCCCTACAGGAAACCTGAGCTGCTACTGTGGTTGGAGAGGGAGCGTGCCAGTCCAAAGGACAAGGCTGACCTGACCCTAGTGCTGGACGAGGTGAGACATCTGGCACATTGCTACATAAACACATCCATGCATGACAAAATATCCCCAAAGGGAACAAGAATTGCTGATATGTTATGTTATCGTGGTCTTATATAAGTATCTAATAATATCTCAACCTCTCTTTGAAAGGCGCTTAACAAGTAAACACAAATTGCAAACTAGTCTGTCACTCTTTGTAATTATACTAATGGACAGACTCCTGTTGTACACCTTTAAAAAACAGCAACCTCAGATGGTGAACATCAATAAGTTTATTTCAGGCACATTTCCTGTGTACGTAATGTTTGTCCCACTGTAATCATCAAGCGGAGACTGTGCCGACACTGGTCGCTGTAATTAGGGCTGTGCTTAATGTATGTTTGGAGATGATTGAGTTCTGACAGGGGTGAGGGGCCGGATGTCCAGCTGGGTCCTCACCACATTCAGAGGGGAAAGTGGTTGGTTTGGGTAGATTAGTATCAGCGGTAATATATTTTAGATGTGCATGGTTCGACTGTTTACCAAGGAAACAGTATTGACTCACGGAGTTGCAGACAGGTCTTGTTTGATTTAAACATACGGCTCACAGCTTTCCTAAGAACTGTCCCCATCCCGCTGCTTTATTAATACTGAGAGTTGTTGTTGTTTCAGGTAGGGAAGCCGAACCCTAAAGACCACAGCTATTCTCTGAAGGACGAGCTGTACAGACACGTCCAGAGAGACTGGCCCGGCTATCTAGATGAGGAGAAGCAACTCATCCATAGGCTCCTGATCCGGTGGGTATCAAGTTAGCAATAACACACAAGAATGAAAATTATACCCATTAATTGGTGCTTTGTTCCATTGAGGAAGGAATCAGCCATAATCTGTGTCCATGTTCACTTTGCTGTACCCTCACAACAGCTTTTAACCATCGGGCAGGGTAAGGACATCTCATCCTTGTGCTACGCTAACTGCACACTGGCGATTGTCTAGTATTCATACAAGAACCTCATTGTCCTTCTAATCGAACTCTCAGCAAGAAAGGGAATAAGTGTATTCCCCAAACTGTTGCTGCAAGGTTCTTTTCGACTGTTAGACACGTGTTTGGGCAGATAACATCGAAAAGACCAACGGATGGATTTGTTTTGACAGTGGTAGCATTAGCAAAGAAAGGCCACTGAATTCATGTAGAAGTCTGCTGTGATCATGCAGAATGGGGCGCTTCTAAGTGACTCCCTCTCTGCACTGATGAATCTCCTAATGGACACATCAAAGCAAAGGGAAATATTCCCTGCGCTGTGTTGCCAAATGGCATTAGCATTGGAGGGTTCAGGGTAGCAAAGGGTGAGCTTTTCAGAGGGAGCTTCCTCCCTTGTTCGTTTCCTCCGCCTGCCAGTAAACATGCAGGCCATGTGCTTCACCAGTGTTTTGGAAAAAACAACCAAGTCCGGTTGGCTGATTGTCCGAGCCGCTCTGTTCTCAACCCCTGCTAAGCGTGAAAAACAGTACAAACGTAGTCATTAAAGTTCTCTCCCGAGTGTGATATTTTTCAAGTACCGTAGAATCCAACTCTCCTCAAGTTGACTCTTTGATTCTTGAATATTACTCTTATCATTTCATTAAGAGAGTCGCATGAATCCACCGGGGGAATGACTTGTTGTAAAGGCGTCCGTGTGAGGAAGGAGCTGAAGGAAGCAGATTACCAGCGACGAGGGTTTGGTCCTACAGAGGTTATATCTGCTGCTATTGTTCTGCTGGCTGGATTGTGTTCAGTCTCTGTGGCTGCGTCTTGAAGATAGTATCCCCAGAGACACAAAACATACCACAGAAACAATGCAAAAAAAGCTTTAATGAAAGAAAAGTCGGTAGTTTAGTTTAATGTGTTGCGATCATTAGTTCTTCAGAAAAAAGCTGCCACTTCTCTGGAAGCCATGTCATCATGAACAATAATTGCTCAACCACTTGGGAATCATAAATCTGCCAAAGCACGTTTTATGACCTACATACTGCCTCCCCCTGTTTCACTTTTAATGCCCATTTACCTCGCTATTACTGTTTGACTGAAGGTGCTGTGTTCTTCATCTGTCTTCAGGAAACTTCAGCCACTCCACAGTAGCCAGTTGAAGAGCCCCCAGGCCAACCATTCATTCCACAAAACTCCCGGGGACTCTCCTTCACAACTCAGTCCTGCCAAGAGTCTCTCAGTGGTAATTACTCACCTTGAATGAATTCAATTTTCCTCTTCCTGTCTCTTCCTCAAAACCCGAGGACAGGTACTTCCTCCATTGCACTTTATGATCGGTGGAATAATGATATTTCTGTAATTCTTGTGTAACTCCTTAACTACGTAAGGAGATTGAAATTGAAGGAATAGTTTGCCAGTCGAGAAGGTTGATACAGCTTTTGTGTCTGTGCTTCAGTTACCTGCTATTTTAATTGCAGTTTTGTACATTTTAGCTTGAGAGCTGCTTGTATTTGAATTTTCTTTTCCTTGGATAACACATGCACTTCTTACGCTGACAATGGATGCTAAGCTGCATCTCGTCAAACACATATTTCCCATAATGTCCATTTATTCCTTCAAAGTAAAGATTCATTCATGTTCTAGTCACAGGCTGCACATCCCACAACGATTATACAGTAAAAATGACTGTGCTGTTCTTTCCTCTAGAAACGCCCATTGCCTTCGGATCCATCCAACTGTCAGACCCCCAAGAAACAAAGACAGCTAGACCACTGCTTGCCTCTGCAGTCACCCTCTCCTGGAGACTGTGGCACCACCGGGGCTCGTGGCTCCTCTAGCTATGGAAACACTGGTGTTCACATCAAACTGGAGTTCGACAAAACAAACAATCATCTCCAAGGGAGCCCAAACGGTCTGTACTCGCCGCACAAACTCAGTGGGTCGTCTACTGTTCCCAAACCGGTGAGGACAGAGCCAGCTCCTGCATCGCCCAGCCCGAAGCCCCTACACACTGACACTTCCATTTGCACGGATCAACAATTAGCCAATGGCCAACATAAAAAGAAAAGGTCCAAAAAGCACAAGGACAAGGAAAGAGAGCGCTTAAAACCCGACTGGATAGAGACCAGCCCAGACCTGAAGCAGAACCCAGAGAATCTCAAAGGTAAATGGATGAACCGTCTATTTGCAAGCTCACACTTCACGAATCTGTTTTATATCATTTGTTTGACCCGAGACACACCTCAAGAGACAATATCTGTCCGGTCTGAGTTATAGTTCTTGTTAGAAGCCCGTTGAGAGCACTTCATATTTTCATCTCAGACACAGACAATGTTGTTAGGACTCCAACACTTTTGGCCACGGGTCCTCACTCACCGGCCTGATCTGTTGATGATTGACTGTGAAACAGCTGGGTGACCTACGGTCGAGCGAGTCAGCAGGAGGCACTGCCTCCTACTCTTGGCTGCAGACGTCACTACCCGCCTTGGTTCATGTATCTTATCAGACACCGTGATAGATAATCCCACCAGTCTCGATATGTCGGGCTCGTTTTCACATTTGCATTGGCAGATTGCTTTCGCCTTTTCTGACGAGGGTGTTTTCTTTTTCAGACCACGGAGGAGAGAAAACGCCTGTCAATCGAACCACAACAGAAGACCTGCCTGACTATTTATTGTGAGTGACACTGACTGTTCTACTTTCATACACTGGGGGGGAATTAGTGATTCACAGATTACCATCAGCGGGTTCACATGAGTTTAAACTTTTAAATGGTGTTTACAAAAGAAACGTTCAGCTTCAATGCGTTTTTATAAATAGATAGAACTGAAACACATGTCGACATGAGCTGTCACAAATGTTCCCGGAGAATGGCTTTCAAAACAAATGATCTTATGGCTTACGCTTATACATCTGGTCAACACATCATGCTGGTGAATCAGCGACGTGTCAGACAGGTCACTCCACCAGCCTGCAGTGCCATCTACTGGAAGGTTTATGGAAAGAAACCTTGGCCTCCAAAGATTGGTTCCACTATTAATAGCAGCTTTTACTTTTTCTCTCAGAAAATACATCACCATTACAGCACTGGAGCAGCGTCAACAGTATAAGGACGACTTTTGTTCGGAGTACGACGAATACAGAGTTCTTCATGACCGGATCGGGGCCATCACAGAGATGTTTGTTCAGCTAGGCTCAAAGATCAACATGCTATCCCCGGGAACGCAGGAGTACAAGGTACTGTCTGAACGAGGAGCATCTGGCTTCAATCAAACTGAACCAGAGCAGATCCAATGAATGTCAAGTCTAACACCTGTTCTTCGAATCTTTTCAGCTTATGGAAGACCAAATACGACAAAAGTACCGAAAGTATAAGAAAGTAAGACTCATTTAAGTTTATCTAAATGGTATTCAACAAATGAGGCCCATTATACTGGATTTTGACGTAGGTGTTGACAGTTCACTTTTCTTTGTTTTTTATAGAAGTTCCCTGGATATCGGGAAGAGAAGAAGCGATGCGAGTACCTTCATCAGAAACTGTCGCATATCAAAGGTCTGATCACAGATTATGACCGAGCACAGGGACTATCCTAGTCATCGGCCTCTTCTTTCAACAGGGTGAATCGTAACAAGACTGGACCAAAAGACTCTCAATGGACCCAAAGACTGACCAGCTGGGTCCTTTAGTCGCTGAATCACTTTACTCCTCGGAGTTTACTGGAATCGAGGAGCGAGGTTGTCTTTCAAAAGTGGGCAAAGACCACTGACTCCTGATCAAATGTTGCCCTTTAATATAATGGTTTTAACAATGATTATCGCTGGATAGTGTTCTGCTGTAAAATGGCCAGATGACTCAGTGAAAGCCAAATCCAATCTCTGTTTCTGAAACGCAGCATAGATGTGTTCCTTCCTGCCTAAATGCATTTTTATTCTTTCCTTTATCTCGTCTACACTTAAAAGCGTTGATTTAAAAAAAAAAAAAAAAATAGGATTCAGTTGATGGTACAATCAATGCTACAAAACTATTCATATTCAACAAGCAAAGGAATCAGTTCATTTTTTTTATGTCTTAAAATCACATTATTGATTACGATACAAAACTGTCACATAATGACACACAGTATTTATTGCATCTCATGAGGGCAACACAGAATTTGTGGCCCATGCAAAACAAATATTGCTGCAAAGTTTATCCGGATGCATCACTTAAGCGATCACAAAATGCCTAACATGCACATTAGTTTAAAAATGTGCTACTTAAGGACCACGTCCTTTGGGGTTTGATCACACGGCTTTTTATCATGTAGCTTTCTTCCACTGTCCAGTTTCATTTCTAACAATGCCACAAAGCCTCCCCCTTAGTACCGTCATGCTGGCTTCAAGAGACTGCTTGTGTACAATCAGTGTCAATTTCACCCACATGTAGCATACCATGAATTGCCTTTTAATTATGAAATGAGAAAACAAAATATGAGCGACTCTTGTTTCTCTCAAGACTTCTGGTTACAACAGGGTTTGTTTACTGGTATGCAGTACGTAGTGTTTTTATCTTGGTAATCAGCCTCGTCAGGACGTTTTGATTGACGACGCTTCAGGTGGCCGTCTTGGGATTTAGCTGAATGAGAACTAAATCATTTGAATCCGTGAGTATTAGAGTTTGACGTTAATCTGCTGAATTTAACGCCTTAAACATGTTGGTATGGTCCCCAGAGGAAAGCCAGGGGAGGATGGCTCCACGAGGTACCCTGCTGATGGCTCGGTCACTCGGTTCAAACCACTTTACTTTAACCGGGTGTAGATATCAGGCTGACCTCTAGGCGCCGCTAGAGAGACATAAAGGTAAATTTAAGACTACTGGTATTAATTGTACCCAGGTTGGGACAACGGAATAACCACATATATATTTTTTTAATTATCATTAATTAGCTGTGGCCTGAAACTGGAAATAGTGATCTGATTTCAGTGTTTTCTCAACATCTGTGTCAATTTAGCTGTACTCTCAACTTCTGTCTTAATTGTTGCTTAAAATGGTTAAGTGAAGCTAATATTTGCCTTAACACATATGTCAGACATTTCCAAAAGTCTTGCTCTGAAATGCTTCTAGTTTAACCTGCACAATTTCAAAGTATTCTCAGACTCTCTGTTTAATGTCTGAAGGAAGGTTTGAAGAAAAATTCAGCTACTGGACAGTTGTGCTTCTAATCTGTGCATTCTTTATTTCTGTACTACATTTTGTTTCTCCTTCTTTATATTCTGCCTCATAATCCGTCAGATAATCATATACTGTTAAGGAATTTAACGCACCGTCCAATCGTATCAAGCACCAATATCTAAAAAGTGATTGCAGAAATCTTTCTAAGATCGTGTACTCTGATACTCTTGATCTCTTCATGCAAATAATCAGTGGGTTTATTGTCAGCTGCTTTGAATGGGTTTGTTTTAACGTTCTGTGTTCAGGGATGTTTAAAGGATGTGAGACTAGTGTCTTGGCACATGTGAAAGTTTCCAAGAGAGAAAATATTTATTAGCACTGACTATTGGAAAATGATTCCAATTCTCAGCAAGAAATGGCAAATGTATTAAACAACAAAACAAAACGCTGGATTCTTTAATACGCCTACAGAAATATCTCTTCCTCAGGACCAGACTATCATCCTCGTTTACGAGTCTACTTTCAAGTGTGCGTCGTAGCTTCACCCCATCTTGAGAAGATGTGTGATCAGCCAACACTACTGAACATTTGTTCTGGTACTAGAACTTGAAATCAACTTACGGTGGTTCATTTGTATTATAGGACAAGAGCGTGTGGTCGGCTCAGATAAGTTCATGACCGTTCCTTTTCACTCAAACTAAAGAGGTACCGCCACGTTTTCTGAAAAGTAACGGCAAGATGGAAACATCTGACAACATTTGAGACCTTAAAGCTAATACTTAACACTAGCAGTTGAGATGAAGGGCTTCCCATTAACAACTTATTGATCAATTGTAGACAATAAAGATGTAATCAAATGAAGTGCGTCGTGGGTGACACTCCGTGAGATGATCGATCGAAGGTAATTGTATCATTCGTAAACATGCTTTTGAGAAACCGTAGCCTTGGTGAAAGGGGATTCTAAAGTGCGTACTGTGTACTGTGTATGTTTTTTTACTGTTGCAGGAGCAAAGTACTGGAGGTGCCTTTTCTATCAGAAAGCAGAGACACTCTGCATGTAGCTATTATTGGTATCTTGGAAAAAAGAACTGGAGTTCTCTGTATTGTGGTTTCACCCGTTTGCCACGATTAGAAAGTGCTTTGTCCTTCATTTTAAGTTGATATCAGATGCTTTGTCAAATGTATCACGTGTATGGGCACTGACAAGATATCATATATAGTTTGAACTTTTTTCCAGCTTTGAAAATGTGGCATTTCAAAAATGCAAGGTTTTCTAGACACCAATGAAACTGCATCCAAGTTCAGCTATTACATGTACATTTGAGTGGCCTGGACTTTGTTTTCATTTTGTACTTCCAGCAAACTGATTACTGTTTCCACACATTTCTTACACATGGGCCTAATTGGTTTGGTGGTACTGGAACAAGCAATGCGTGAAAATGTGAAATCAAAAGTTTTGTCTATTCGAAATCACTGCAATTGATCTACCCAGGAGAAAAAAAAATGTCTTTATTTATTGCTTTGTATGTGTTTGTTCTTTTTTGGGATTCATCTTTGCAATGTCGGTTCATTCTTTTCACAGTAAAAACTCAAAAAGTAAGGTGAAAGGGAAATGGAATATATTTTTGCAAATTTTGATGGCGGACGCTTTATCAGAATGTCATCGTCTTGAGAAAAAGCTTTTCAGGAAAGTAAAAAGGTATTGTTGTCTCATTGAAGTTGGAAATAAATCTCTTTTCAATTCAACACGTTTCCCCAAGAGGGCAGTGTTAATCTATTGATGAACTGATCAGCTTCCCCATCAGAAACTACAGACAACAGACAGAATTGTTACCAGCACTGAAATATGGACTTGTTTTTTAAAAACACACACAATTACAAATTATTATAGGTTTATTAACAGTGCTTGTTAACACTCCAATCAACAGTTGTTACAACTGTCACCTGCAACCGAAGCTTTTTAAGACTTGTCATATTAATTAAACGAGATTTCCTGTAAACTTCCATTGACTGTTTCGCAAAGATAAAACACACAAAAAAATACACATATAATTCTAAGACGACATGTTAGAAAATGTAAGTGAACATGTTATCTTGTATTGCTCTTAAAACTAGTCACACATATTGCATAGATTCTAAATAATGTGATTTCCCTCAACACGTTTCTTTAGTTTAGGATACAGTCCAAACTGCTGATAGTTAGGCCGTGCTCTGAATAGCATAATAAAGAAGAGTGAACGTGTGAAGTACCCTGAAGGCTCAAAATTGCCTTTTCCCTCCGGAAGCACCCTTGGCAGAGCTTATTCATCACTTGAATCGTAACTCTCAGCAGCGTTTTTATTACAACACAGAAGGCAGAAATTTCAAGTATTAACTAGATCTAAAGTGACTTCACTCAGATTAAAGCTTGTATCAGTGAGCAGCGCTTGTTCTGTAGGTAAAGTACCAACGGTCCCCATCAAGGTCCAGCTCATAATTACGTTAAATTAATTCCTCTATTGGTGGTGTTCTAAATCTATTAAATCCAACGGTTCCAGACACAAGCCTTCCTGCTATTTCTGGCTTGAGATTGTATAAAATCCAAGTAAAACCTACTGGCGCATGTGATGTGCACTGCGTTAACCGCCATTTCTAAATCCAGCATGTCATTAAACACCTGCCTATCTGCAGGAGGTCTGACCATGGTAACCCTCATTATCATGGTTTGATTCTCAGCTTGGGCTTCAGGAGAGTTACGATCCCAATCAGTGAAGATAACAAGCCACAAAGTCCAACCACTCCTGCATTTGACTGGCGTATACCCAACCTGTCTAAGGGAATGGAAAGATCACAAATGTTTTTCACTGTATCTAAGGTAAGTGCTGGATTGGATTTTAGGCTGTCTAGCAGCAGATAAATAAAGGCATCCAGCTGAGGAATGACTGTTTCAGCTACGTCAGGACTCTCATTGAGGTGTGAATCCATTTTCTGTCTGAAGTGCTTATCTCTTAACCTCTGCGCCATTAACTGGGCGATAGCGTAAACATCCCTGCTCAGATGCATAACCAGTGAGAAGAGGTAGCAGCGAGAAGCATTTATACTCCAACGTTCCTTATCAATACTGCGGATAAGGCCGACATTTCTGGCCCAAAGTACATTGTCACAGATAAAGTAGAGGGCGCGGTTTACATTGGCCACAGTGAGACACAGGCACAGCACTCGGTCAGAGAGCTTCATGGTCCGCTTAGCAGCCTCAATGGAATTTATTGTACTCCCCAGCCTGAAAACTGACAAAAGAGGGAAAAAAAGAGGGTATTAGAACAGTAATCGCTTGAAGTGAATATGAAAGGTCTTACTTCATAATAGCACAATACAGGTAAACTACACTTGAACCAAAGAGCTTGTGCTTCCGTACTGTAAAGCCATTTTCATTTCATTCTTTCTGATCATCCTTCAGCAGGCATCATCCACAAGCTGCTGCCGCAAATAGCTTCACTTGCAAACTCAGTTTTTTAAACGGTGAGAGCGGCATGTCTTTTATCCACAGTTACTCAAGCCCGACAGCCAAATCATAGAGGGACCTTTGGGTGCTGCTTTGATGCATAGAGGAGATAATTACATGGTGCGCCAACATAGCCCGGCCTGGTTCTCTGCGACTCGATACAGCTCGACTGCAAGACATTAAGACGTATGAGGTATTTATCTGTTACCTGGCTTTAAGGCAACACCGGAAATCTTTCGTTTCTATGTTGAACTGTCAAGTGAATCTCCTTACTCAAAACTAAATATGTATTATAACCATTAAATTCTCCACTGGTTGTAAAGTTACGCTATCGAAGTTCCCATGGCCTGTCTCAGGGTCATCAGCTTTAGAGCCCCAGGTAGTGCGGCACACTGTCAATTCATACTGGGAAAAAGACTTCAGGCCTCAGGAAAAACACTGGTTTAACGCACCACGTATGAAGAGTTTGCCACAGTGTTTCATAGTGAAGAAGGGCCACATTCCCTGACATCAAAAACGTTTTGTGGAATAAAATATTCAGGAATAAGGAAAAGTGTGTAATATAATAAGTAATATTAGATTTCTTATTATATATACACATTACATTATGTATAAGCTGTGTGGCTACTGTTGTATGTATAATACATGTTATAATAAATGTATCATGAGAAAAGACATGTAAATCTTCGTAATAATTTTTCCTCCACACTACTACAGTTATTTATAGTTTACAAGTGAAAACAAACGTCTTTTTTATTTTGGATTATGATGCATTAAAACATTTGCCCACATATTCAACTTGTAACTTGTCGTTAATATTCATGATCAATTAACGATTGCAGAGCACCAGTGCTCTGTCATATGTAAATGTTATATATGTTGATATAATATAAAGTGAATATGTGCATGTATTTTACTGCAAAATGTTCAGTAGCTCTAGAACATGAGCCGCATTTCAAAGAAGAACTTCATGGATGAGAGGAATGAATCACTCAAGACTGGGCTCAATGGAATGTGGAGTGAAGCCATGATTTGTCGTAACTCAGCTCCAGCCTTAAAGCAGCTTGTCAAGAGCTCATAATGACCTTGTTGAGTTAACATGACTTTGTCAGGGTTTTATGATATGAAAGGTGATATTTAACAATGAGGGATGGAATAAGAAATGAGGGAGCCTTAAGTCTTTCACTGTACGTGTGCATGCAAGTGTATAAACTAATGGTATGGTAAGTGATTCACAGAGATTCTATGGCTCAGACCATTGATTCTTTGTGAATATGATTGTCAATGGCAATTACTGAAGGCTCTTGAAACAGAAAACGAGCGATTTCAAAGTTGGGAAATTGTGACTAAAAGATTGCCGAGCAAAATTGTGAAGGTAAAAATCAACTACGTGTACAAGAAACTCTCGTTTAAAGTTTTGACACATCGTGGTAGATATCAGGTCATTGCATAGGAATGTGTAACGTAGAATACATGGAAAATGCTGTCATAAGCAATGCATCTAATAATTATAGGGATTTATAAAAAAATTGCGAAATCTGCAGTTATACTCACATTTTCGTCCAGCACTCATGTTGGTTTCCAGAAGTTTCAGTTTTGCCACAAGGTCCTCTCTTTCTGGGTTTTTTCGCAGTAAATAAACCGACAGAGCACAAGCATACTGGGTTGCCCTGAAATTAAAAGTAATAAAGATAGTTGGAGAGAATGTAGCCCAACGTTAGTTAACTCTCATCCAAGAACTTTCGACATGCACCGCCTTTGCTCAGCAAGTAGCGAGTTACTTCACATTTTCCTGCCATTAACTTAACATTAAGTCACACTTACGAAGAAGGCACACGTATGTAAACAACTTACCTGAAAACACGGTCCCTTCCTTGACTTTGATTAATGAAATTTCCAACAACGTCCATGGTTAAATCGAGCAAGAACAGCTTGTTCTCGTTTCGGCGAAGGCTGAGGTGAACCCTTGTTCAGTGACTCCGGAGTTAAGCTAATGTTTATCTCGGAACTATTAGCACTTATTAGACTGTTTAAATGCCGTCAACAATGGCGGTTCGTCTAAAGTTGCCGAGTTAAACTGGAGACAGCTGTCACAGTTGTAGAATTCACGACCCCATTATGCTAATGTTCTTTTCCCTTCAGCTGTTACTTAAACTACATCCGTGAAGAAACGTTCTTGTTTCCCTACGTCAATATTTGCCAGCGGACGTGAAGTCGAGCGAGTTTGGTGGACGGACCAACCTTCTCACTGTTACTATGGCAACCTTCAATATAACGCCAGTTCACTGTAAGGAACTCTCAACTCTCAAGCACGTTTAGTACGACAAAAAAACAACAACAGTTTTTTTT
>CAAKHC010004156.1:0-10107 GCA_901007825.1 Macroramphosus scolopax | reverse complement strand
CTTTTTATTTAACGTCTGACTACCAGCCTCTGACTCCTGCCTTCCATTCCATATATATATATATATATATATATATATATATATATATATATATATACCAGTATTGTTCATCCATTTTCTCCCGTTATATTGCCAATAAAAGCCTCAGCTCATCAGCTCACAGATAATTCCACTCACTGATCAGCCTCATTGACACGTCTTCAATACACTAATGATATTATTGATTTAAGCTGTTTTAAACTAAATGAACATCATGGTTGTTCAGTTATTACAGCTATTGATTTTGATGGTTAATATTAGGAGATTTAAATATATTCAATTTATTGGACATTAGTGGTGTTAAACTCATCGTTCTCCTATTTCTTCTAATTGTCTCTGATCACACATGATCTTGGTGGGATGTCCGTCATTTCAATTAAATCAGTTTGGTGGAAAAAAATATTTCTTTATTCAACAAATAAACACATTTCAAGTATACAATACAATAGTTTGCAAATCCTGCAAAACCAAACCAACGTCATGCAATTAAGGAAATCGTAAGATAACATTTATCTGGGGAGGTGGAGGATGGGGAACAGGGCAATCAAATAACAAGCTAGTTTACCGTTAATGTTACAATATTACAGAGATTTTTATCTTTGAAATTGTTTACTTCCTTTGTCGCAAAAAAAAACAACACAATGTATAACCAATGTTTCTTTTTTTTCATGGCGCCTTTTCTCTGGTGTGATTTTTGACAACACAAAACAACACACACAGAATTGATTGTTGACAACTTCAGCACATCAACAACATCCTCTGCAGGAACAGGACATTTAATACACAGTGAGGCTCAGCGTTTATTTAAAGGCTGTCACGGTCAATAACGATCATGACATAACATTCATTTGTAAAGATGAGACATCGATTTTTTTACATCGAGGCACTATGAATGAGAATTCAGCGCAATTTCCAGTTGGACAGCAGTAATAAGCGGAGGACTTAGCAACAAAGCAACATGGAGTAACAAGCAATACAATAAGCAGCAATTAATTAAATGAGATTGTTAATCACAGTGCATGTGTGTGTGTGTAGTAGTAGTGGTGGTAAGGCAGCTTGTTTTATTATAGTCACATGGTTTGAAAACCAGCAGCCCACAAGTCTCACAGGGTCCGACAGTTTACTGAGACCCCACAAATTGAAACGCCTGTTTGAGGGCAAAGACCTGGTTTTAGTGTTGGAAATACAAGGACTGAGGACGAAGACGAGGAGCTACGTGGCCTCCAGAAACCAATTAACGTAATCACTGTAAAAAATAAATGTATGTGATGAAGCATCTGAACTTTGAGCGACGCCGTTGGTCTGACTACCAATTACTGCGAAAAATACTGTTGAAGGACAAATGAGAAATATGTGAACTATAAAACCTTGGCAACCAGGGCCAAGCATGTCAAAGCACTAGGTAACGAAGGAATTGCTATGTGATTGAAGCTTAAGAATTGGTGTTGAGTTGTAATAATTAATGGTTGGGTGAGAGGTAGCTGTATCAATGATGGGTCTCACAAATACAGTAAAACAAGGTGTGTGTGTGTGTGTTAGAGGTTTTTTTTTTTTTAAAACCTACAGATGTCCAGCTTGTTATTTTAAAATGTGGACTGTCATTTTCTGTAAGTTTGCAGCAGATTTACCATTTGTACAACCTGACATCAAATCTACCCACAAGCGTCTTTAAGCTTCATAAAAAAAAGAAGCGAAGCAGCACTGCGAACTCTCCGAGGGACGTAGAACATCACCCTCAGCCCGTCGGGATGATTTGGCAAATGAGACATCGCTCGAAAGAATCCGACACATCACAGAAACACACCAGGTTGATAACACGTATCAGTTACGACACCGGATGAACACAATTATCTAGCGAGAGAACACTGAGTCCTTTTCTGCTGTCAAAAGTCAAAGCAGAAAACAGCTGATTCTCCCTGGACTGATTTATTGTTTATTATCAGAATTCTTGAATCCATTATAACTCGCTCACTGGGATGATCGGTCTTAAACCACTTTTCCTGCTATTGTTGTCTTCCTCTATGTCTGCGTTATGGCCGACTGAGGCGTTCTGCCTGCGAGAGGACAGACGGGTCATGTTCAAGATGCAAGTGTGGTTTTCTGATTTAGTCTTTGCGTTTGAATTTCGACAGCATCTCTTAAGACCCTGGCGGAGACGAATGGTAAACAGACCATAAGTGATGGGGTCGAGACAGGCGTTGAAGAGGCCAAAGATAAACAGTATGTGAGTCAGGGAGTGAGAGACGGTCTCCTCCATCCTCTCAGGAAACAACCAATACCACAGACCCAGCAGGTAATACGGGGTCCAGCAGATTATGAATGATGTCACAATGACGATACTCATCTTAAGAGTCCTCATGCGAGCTTTAGGGATGAAGTTGTGGGAGCGGCGGAGATGAACATCCCTCGACAGCACTAGAAGAGAGGAAAATCCTATCAGCACATATGAATTCAACTGCATCATCATCATCATCATCATCATCATCATCATCATCATCATCATCATCACATCTAATCAACAACTTCATTTTTACAGTATCATGAAGGTGGTGATTCTGTCAGCTGACAGGTATATATATATATATCACCGTGGTAACTTACAGAACACACCGACCCTGCTGGGGAGGAGGTTTTCCTCCAGAATAGAATCTCCGAACCACGCTGGCTGCAATTATTGCTTTAATCAAGCAACAGATGATTATTATAATCAAGCTACATATATATTTAAGTCTGATGTAGAGACTGAGTATAAAGTAGAGCCGTGTACTTGCTGCTACTTATAAGACTTGCAAGTAAGCATAGAGTTTTCAGTTCTGTTTTTGTATTTATTCTTCGCTTGCCCTTGAGTCCGCTGAACACCGTCATCATTGCAGATGAAAGAATGACAAGATTAAACTTTCTTGTCGTTGTGCAGAGTACAGGTGCAAACATTGACTTACACCCTATAACCATCTAAGCCAGCAACTCACTTAATAGAGTACAGTATTGCGTCTGTAGTCGTGCCTCAATGATGAAGGGATGACATCGATCAGCCGATGATCACCTGCATATCTTTGGCTCCTTCCTGGTTTTGGCTGCAGCGTCTGTGTTGCTTTTAGCCTGCATATGTTTGTTTTCCTCTCATAACCGTGCTTGAATATTCTTTACTGATTATTGCATCAACCGGACTACTTTCATCTGCTAACAAGTAACCATAGTAACATCAGCATCACAAATGGAGAGGAAAAGTAGGGAACTGAATGAATAATGGAGAGAGGAGCTGATACTTGAAGACGACGGAAGACGGAAGCAACAGAATGCTCAGTTGATAAAGTGAGAAACTTTCTTTTGCAATTTGGAAGACGTATACTCTGCGGTAATTAATAATTAACGATTAAGCATTATTAATAACATCTTGCTTGATTTGTATGCCTCTGCTCGATCCACTCTGGCTGATGGTGAGTTAAATCAGCTGCTATCAACCGCAATAAATCTGATTAAGAGTCTAACAATTTGAGTGCAAATCTGTCACCAAACATTTGCGAATGCTTTTATTTCATATTGTTCCCAAATGAACGGGATGTAATCAACCGGTAGGAGTAAGTTAAACTAAGATTTGATGGTACTCTGGGTCAGATGGTTCTTCGCCTCCGTGTCATGGCTAAAACGTTTGCGATTGGTCACCCGGTGCAAACCTTTTTATGTGAAAGTGCCCGAGTGCCAGTGATGTTAAATGCAGCCTGAATATGTTGACTCACTTTGCAGTACAGCCAGAATGGATGCAGAGTAAACCAACTGTTGTACCTTCAAGTCGAGGGTCGACTGAAGGTTTTGAAGAGCACGTTTATCCACCCTTTTTTAATGTGCTGCAGCTAAGCAGCTAATTAGCCATTGCACCTGCAAACTGATGTTAGTTGCACACTTTCCCTACGTGAATGTTCATTTAATGGTTTGGTTCAACAAGCTGAGGTGCAGCACAAGACGTGTTTCCATGTTTGTAAGTTAGAAAAGAACAAAGGCGAAGCAGGTGTTCTGTATTTACTGCAGAGGACAACTGAAAGATGCTTTTTATTATCAGTTACACTTTCAAAATAAAAGACGTGACTCACAGTTATTCCGAGCCATGCGGCTGGATATCTCCACAAGGATCCTCGTGTAGCAGAAGATCATGATGACCAGCGGCAGGAGGAAGAGGCACACGAAGGTGAACATGTTGTAGACGGTCTCCTGCCAGTGCTGGACAAAACTGCCATGGGTGGTGCACTGGGTGAAGTTCTCCGGGACTGTAATGGTCACATTGTGAAATATAAACATCTGTATAAAAAGACAAAAAAAAAAAATTTTTATTCGGCGGTATCTTTAAATAAGTTGCACACCTGAGAGTTGCAGGAGTTCGGTCCAAAGCTGAATCTTTAAGTACAATAGTACCGTGCTACTTGAAATTTGATTTCTCATTTACATGATGTTTATGAATTCATCTAACTGGGGAAATCCGGAAGGAAACCGATAAACCCAGCGCATTTAAATCCACTGTGGCAGGCGGTCACAGCTCCCTCAGGAATAGCATGGTCGTACTGTTAGTTTCAAGCATACCAAACATAGCCTTTAATACCCAGAATGCCCTGAGGTTTGCCACTAAATTGGATTAAGATTCTGAAATGTGCAGAGCATCTTGAATGCAAATCCTGGCTGTCTCTGATGTTGCTTAAAAATATATTTGTATGTAACCCAATATGTTGGCGTTTGCAAGAAATAATCTGTTGCATGTTTGTTGTGCTGTGATCTCGGCGTGTGTCTGCACGCTGTCCGGTTGCCTCTGAAGATCAAACTTATTGAATCTGAATGCCGCCTTGATATGGCAGATAATTGCCTTAATTACACTTGATTAGTCTATTGTTGCATCGGGACAGGAACGTGGCAACAATGCGCCTGACCGCATCTCATTTTTAAGACCAACATGACCTCGGCTGTACAAAAGGCTGAAAGTATATTTGCTATTTAACCTGGGTGAGAAAATAAGAACTGCATCGGTCAGAAACCAGTACTGACAATCACGCTGTGCCTTTCGACGCTTGCTGCCAGTTCTGTGTCGACATGAATCAGACATTTTCTGCATTAAACGCAGAGCGAACTCTGTGCTGATGTTTGTGTAGAATCGGAGGAGAGAACAAAAATCCCGAGGCTACAACATGACTTCAAAACACGGTTTGAATTTTGAAAGCAGCCTCCGAAATGTGATAATGGGAACAAGCAGTGCTCTTCTTATCATCAAGACATTAGGTGCAGTTTGTTCAAGGTATCCAGGTATCACAGTGATAAATGGGCTGAGGTGGATGAAAGCACTGTAGGAACAGGAACAGTCAATCTGGCTGCGTCCGCATCGCCATTGGATCTTTGATTGACATAATAACACCCTTTTCAAGGGGTAAGAATAAACTTGGCTTCATTTAGGGTTTTAAAGTCTGTCAGTAAGGTGTGTTGTACGTCTTATTGGACGGTACAGGAAAGGATTCCACATTATTAACGTCTGTCTTGCCGCCACACGTCAGACCTGCAGCTCCAAATCTTCTCTTCACGGTCAACACTGAGTCTTGGACACTGAATCATTGAGCTCCTTGAAGCTGTTGCCATGTGACGCCACCCGTCCGCCATCTGTTGACTCTCAGGAAAGTATGATCGTGTTGACGTTCGGTCAGTTTTCAGGAGCAAACTCATGCCGGAGAAAACTGTCCTCACTGACACTTCGGCTTTCTGTACAGCTCCTCTGAAGGAAAAAAAAACAAGCACTTTGAAAGCATGTAATGGACCGCTTCCCATGTCAATTGCCTTTTTCTGTCTATGATTATGCAATATACGACTTCCTGCGGTTAAATGTTAATAAAGCATCAGAGGGACACACAGTCTGTTGCAACACTGCTGCTGCACAGACAGACGGCTAGCGAGTCCATTTTTATTTTTTAATCCTGGGAATTCAAATCATCTTTTTTTAATCTCCAGCTGTTGACTGTTAAGCTTTACTAATTACTGAGCTTGTATTGCTTATATTTCAAGAAGGACCAGAGAAACAGGGGTGTTCCCAAATATTTTTGAAAGGCAGAGAAGGAACTGCAACATCCAAACATGCAGTTATAGTGTTGAGAGATGTTTTAAAAACCTTCAAAGAACCTTTTGAGTGATTTCCTTTAACATCTTCCTCTAAACTGCCTCTGTCAGTTTCACTGTAGATATTTTGCCAAAACACCATGAGCTTGTTTAAACTCACGGAATCTTGGTTTGGTCAAGGTCGAGCATGCACCAGTGTCTCTTAAGGATGGGATGGGATTTAATTTTGCATTACTAAACGTGCAACTGGACAAAAAACCAAATACAGCTTCTTGCTTATATCGGCAACAGTAACAGTGCAGACATGGAGTAACTTTGAATGATCCGTATGCCCCCGCGTGTCATCTGGGACACATGAGCAAAAGAGTTTGGTTGGCATGGCAACACGTAGCCCAGTTACGTGCAGTCTGTGTGGCATCCATTGCTTCAAAGCTGCAGATGGTCCCACATGCAACAGCAGGATCAGTTGGGGACAGAAAGTAAACAAACAAGTATGAAAGTGAGTTCTGTTTCTAAAGTCAGAGGTGTATTCCATCTGCAGGGATGTTTCCATGCCAACTTGGTGACAATCCATGAAGAACAGACACAGATACTGAATACCTGCGTGTCTGACACAATGAAATTTACTTCATCCAAATAATGAATGTCCTGGTTCAAAACTGTCCTTTTGAATTACTGATATGAATGAAGGATCCACTTGACAGAGGACATCTCACTCTGTTACAGTTCTTGTAAAGGGGAACAGCGCCGCAGCACTTGCAGCCCCGGGGTGCACAAAACAGAAATGAAAGGATCTGGGACAGATGGATGGAAAGATGGATGGTTGATAGGAGGGGGCTTCCGATTCAAGAAGAAAGTTAGTCATTCATTTTATGGTTCACCTTATCGCTTCTTTTCACCTCATTCAGCTGTGTGGAGACAAAGAATTCACCTGATCTCAATCACTTTTCTTCTGTTCGCTTCAGTCTGTTATTTAACCCCAAAGAATTTCATCAAAATCCTCGATGCCTGAGGGTTTCCAGCTGTCTGCGATATGTGATGAAGAGGAGGAGAAACAGTGAAGCAGTGTTTCATTATTGATCCCGGTGACAGTAAGAGATGCAGGTGAAAAGCTTTACATGGAGATAGCTGGGATGAACAACTTCCTGTTCCTGATTGTCTGATATAAGTCTGATTAAGGAAAGAATGTCTATATAACCTTTATATTCCATTGAAGCAGTGGTGTTATTTAAGATTCCCGAAAGCAATCTCCTCAATATATTTCTTCATTCCAGCTATAATGAAGCCTTATTAATATGAATGAAACGTTGATCCTGTGGCCGTGGAGACAGTGACAGCGATGTGGTGAGAATACAATATTCAATCCAGTGCTGCAGCACCATCTTTATTGCACCCGGACTAAATATCAGCTGTATAACCCCGCGATCACGCCCAGGTGACTTGATATTTTGTGTGAGCATTAAAATGCTATCGCTCTGCTTGTCTCATGTTTTTTTTTCTTCTACTATCCTTCCACCAGTCGTTTTCATTCCTGTTTCACAAATGTCAAGCTCTGATATCACGTTTCAGGTGAGTGAATGAAGCAGAAGGTCAGCATAGGGAAATGGTGAGGGCCGGTTGATACAGGTTACCATTGAAATGATGATATATGAATCAGAAGGTCCAGTTTGGTGACATATCCGACAGTTCACAGCAGATGAATCGTCCAAAGGGCACACATTTATCTCTGGACTAATAATGTTCTTGTCTGTTTCAAAACATGGAAGGGGATAATATTCTTGATTGTTTATCTGCAATTGTTGATGACTCTATTTCTATAATGCCAATTCAAGAAGTAGTGCACAAACACGTCAACAAAGTATCATTTTAGTTGCTATAAATCTGCATAAACATATTTCCTGGCCACTAGGGGGCAGCAGAAACAAGCTGTAAACACAACACTGACGTACTTTCTAATCACCTGCAGCTTCTTTGCACATTAAGTGTTCCCATGTTGGACACACCCTGCAGTATGTGTCCAACATATATGCAAGTTTTTTTCAATGAAAACAGTGACTTGTTCAATCTTGATTGACGAGAGCTGTAAGAATGAACCAACAAGTTGCAGGCAGTAAAATTAAACTCAGGGTGAAGTTGGTGATAATTCGTTGTGGCTTTGTCACCTCGAGCAACAGCCTCCACATCAACAAGATCTTATGGGATTACTTATTAAGAGCAAGTCACTAAAGAACATTTAATTTGTCATTTCTATGCATTTGAAGCTGTTCTTGCATTTTTAAACACATTAATCTTGGAACCCATCGGCTATGGAAAGCCTTTAGGAGCAACAGCCAACATTTTGGGACTTCAGCTGCGTCAAGGACATATCTGGACCGAAAGGCCCTGTTCTTTTTATAGTTTAAGGTCTGATCAGCTGCTTGAGAATGAAGTTAGAGTTAAGAAACAATGACTATGAATGGATTGAACAGTGCTCCTGTTTAAGGCCCAACACCACCAACCAGCCAACCAGCTAATATAAGTTTCAATAAATCAAATAATACTAAAAATAAATAACAATAATAATAAAAAAAGTCACTTCCCAGGTGATATGATAAGAACTGGAACGCGTCCCATGAACACTCCACGTTAACCTGCAGTCACTTCCCAGCATGCAGCTCTGCACTGATAACATTCACCGTTTATAACAACAACTGACAAAAAACATGTGCCTTCACACGTCCCTCAAAGAAACAAAACTGCACTTTATTTCAGTCTGATGACGTTTCTTCTTCTGTTTGTCCTTTGTTGGAACAGCTTGGTAGATATTTATGTGCAATTCAGGTCTCCTCAACAATACCAATAATCACAGATAATTCATGCCGTCTGTCAGTATTATACGTGCAGCTCAAGAAATTAGAATAACACTGAAAAGTTAATTAATTTCAGTAATTGAATTCAAAAAGTGAAACTTCATAAATTATAGATTCAAGACACACAAAGTGAAATATTTCAAGCCTTTATTCGTTATAATGTTGATGATTATGGCTTATAGCTCATGAAATATTGGGACAAAGTTCAATATTGTAGACTCACAGTGTCACACTCTAATCAGCTAATGAACTCAAATCACCTGCAAAGGTTTCCTGAGCCTTTAGGTTGTCTCTCAGTCTGGGTCAGTAGGCTACACAATCACAGGGAAGACTGCTGACCCGACATTTGTCCAGCCAGAAGACAGTCATCGACATCCCCCACAAGGAGGGTTAGCCATGAAAGGACATTGCTAAAGAAGCTGGCTGCTCACAGAGTGCTGTATCCAAGCAGATCCATAGAAGCAGGCCCATAATCCAAGTTGCTTGAAGTCCAGCGTGAAGTTTCCACAGTCGCATTACTGAAATAAATATACTTTTTCAGGATAGTCAGATTTTTTGAGCTGCAACTGTATATGTGAATGTTTCAAACACAGCAGGTTGACTCAAAGCTCCTCCTGCTGGTGCGGAGGGTGAATTCCTCAATGAGGCATTTAATAGATATGCATACACTGTGTGTATGTGTGTGTGTGTGTGTGTGTGTGTGTGTGTGTGTGTGTGTGTGTGTGTCTGTGTGGGCATACAGGGTGTTGTGATGCGTCTAGTGCAGTAGTTAGTGGAAAGGTTGCATGTTGCTTCCCATCTGCTTGCTAACCTCTCGCTTTCAGATACTGCCGCTGGCTAGCCCTTGTGGTGAACGGAGAAGCAGCCTTGTGCGTCAGTCTTCTCCTGCCAGTACACAGCCTCTCCTTCACCAAGACTCCTGTCAGGCCTCCACGTGGCCGCACACGGTAACTGGGGCCCTGCGGCCCCAGGCAAACGTGGCAGGGGATCTCGGAGCTGCAGTGGTCCCCAGAGGTGTGATGCGCAGGCCCACAACGTGGACACGCCCTGGCGTCACCCAACCACTGCCCCGCTGCCTTGTGGGTTAGTCTGGGAAGGACACAAGGCTAGGGGAGCACACCCTGAGAGAAAAGCAACG
>CAAKHC010004155.1:34459-50945 GCA_901007825.1 Macroramphosus scolopax | reverse complement strand
TACATGGACACCACAAACAGACACCAGAAGCTACATGGAAGTTCTGCAGTCTGTGTTGTGTGTGTGTGTGTGTGTGTGTGTGTGTGTGTGTGTGTGTGTGTGTGTGTGTGTGTGTCCTCCTTTAATAAGAGTGATAAAAACATACAATATGGGATAAAATCACAGATAACTACTCGTGTTTTCAAACGTGTATATTCAAGGTGAGAATCTGCTGCATTCCGATACGTTTTACTCTGCATGCACAAGAAAAGAAAATTGCAGCCGCAGTTTCCCCGTTGACCATAAATCATCATCAGCCTCCGATCTCCCCCTGCACGTGTTCATATGCATTTGAGAAAATGAGCAACATTTCCCAGGGCAGCAGTTGCCCAGCGGAGACTCTGACTGCACTTGATTTCTCACTGCTCGTGAGTGTTGTTATTCATAGGAAGAGGAAAAAAAATGAAAGCACTGCCCCAACAATACCCCAGCATGTACAGCACATTGTGTGACGACTGGAAGCTGCTTCCTGTACGAGACAATTAAACCGTCATTACTCGTGGTTTGGGCCCAAGACTGATGATTATGGACAATCTCAGTGTGCCCTCTCCATAAGTGAGCAACCGCAAGCTGTGCGGATCTTCTCTCTTGGGTTAAGACGGGGAATTTACCCCGTGTGCCAGAGCGCCAGCCAGCTGCCAGGAAAGACACATATTTAAATAGACACAGTGGTGGTGTCACTTAGCCAGAGCATTATGGCAAACACACATATCAGTGCACTCGCTCGGCAGATGTGCCAAGTAAATCAACCTGGTCTTTCATAAGAATCTTTCCATTTCCAGCAAGTTAATGTCACTATCAGTATCAGTACAAATGAGAATAATGTCCACACTAGCATTTCCTTCATAATTCCATAAAGTCTGGTGGCTGATGAGGCTCAGTTAGATGTCTTTAGATTCTATATAAGCATACATGAGTCTGTGATCCTATTCGTCAAAATCCTCTTCAACTTAGAAAGGGAAATAATGTAAAAGGACTCTGGTAGCAGCTCTGATCCGGAGCAGTTTAATTTTGCTGAAAATATGCTCAACAGCTTTTAACAGTCACACAGTCAGGGATAAATATGCTGTGAACGTTGTAACTCCAGCCTCTAAAGCCTCTCTTTAATCCCTTACTTTAAGTTTATTTAACCTTCCCTTCATGACAAATATAATGTTCCGTTTCTATTCCATCCGTTGATTTATTTAAATGTAGTCACTCCTGTACCTGTTCGACAGACGTGTTTCCTCCAGTACTGCCATCTGTTTGAAACACAGGCCTTTGATGCCCATATGTCCTAATATTGAATTAATATACTTTTATTTCATTTTACATCATCAAATCGTAATTCATATAAATACGATGGACAAAATATTAGGAACCCAAAACCGCAGCGCCGCAAGTTTCAGCCTCCAAAATGACCATTAGGATGAATTAATCAACACCTCTTTGAAACTGGTTCAATATAATTGATCATTATCATCCTCGTGAAGGGAGTATTTACTTCAGGGCTGATGTGTTTTACTATTTCAGTTTAATCCGGGTGCACCTAATAAATTTGTAGGTAATGGATCATATTCTCTTTATTGCCAATAACTCAAACCCCGTTGAAAGCAGAATGCAACATAAAGGGTTAAGAAAAATGCTGCAGGGATTGAACAGAGTTATAAGTGTCCCTCTTCTCTTCCCCTCCGAGGACAGAATCCCCCAAAATATGTTGACTCTGCTCCTCAAACATTCTTAGATTTTGATGTTTCATGATGTATCTTGTGACCTAGTCTGTGTGTTCTGTGCTTCAACCGACTACGACCGACATGTTTCCTTGGTATTTACTGCTGCTATTTGAAATGTTTACCTCCATACTGTATATACAGGTTACATTAAGACTTAACAGTACCATCAGGAGCATTGTTATGACTGCTGAATCCTACCGGGAACAGATCGTCCTACTTTATTGTATTAGAGTTAAATCATCATATCAGTGATGTTGTTCTATTTGTGCAGAAATTAAAGCGAAAAGGTTGAGATATGCAAATTATATCTGTCTAAAGGTCTGATTAGGATTGAGGACATTAGGCCTTTATTGGGCTTTTTTAATTTGTTCTAATTAGTAGGAGAATAATTAAATATATGCTCATACTGTTTGTAGTTAATTAGTTATTATCAAATGTCTTTGCTTGATGTTGCTGTCAATCTAATTGGAGTGGTTCCAGAG
Organism: Macroramphosus scolopax; assembly: GCA_901007825.1. Taxonomy (NCBI): domain Eukaryota; kingdom Metazoa; phylum Chordata; class Actinopteri; order Syngnathiformes; family Centriscidae; genus Macroramphosus; species Macroramphosus scolopax. The sequence continues at coordinate 48,712 of CAAKHC010004155.1, read as the reverse complement.
AAAGATGGAGCCAAGTTGGGAAAAACATGTATTTTTAAACAAGTCCACCAGCTTCCTCTTAGACAGTAGCTGTTGTTATTCCACCCACGTATAATTCAAAAATTCATGTCCCACAGGCTTTATGTCGGATACTTTTTTTTTTTTCTTTATAATTGTGAGCTGTACACAAACCACCAATCAACAGCGTGCAGGAATAGCTGCAGGACCAAACATACATTATGGATCTCATGTACAGATGAATCACAAAAACACATGCAATACTTCATAAAACTCGGACTATTAGGATTGTTGAGAGTAATTGGTGGTAAAAGTTTAAATGTTTAGCAGTGGACCAAATCTCTTGTTACATATGAAGTACTGCAATCGTACAGCTCAAATAAAGGCGGATGTGAAAAAAGCCCATTAATTTGTTTATCTTCTGGTGGTGCAGAGACATCCTGGGCTTCTGCAGTAATTCATGAGGGGCCCTGTCTAAGCCATTTTCAGCAAAACACCATATGCCAATGAGTGCACACATACACGGGGCACCGCGGCCTGTGTGCTCATGTTCAGACTCAATGGATTTGTGTTGATTTTTTTCCTGCACGGCTCAAGGTCACGGTTCTCCGTGACTCTGCACGGCCTTGTGATTCCTGCTGCATACTGTGTTCTCACTGAAGGCCATGCTGTCTCAGCTTTCTGTCTCACAATCTGCAAATGTTGCCCTTGCCCTTTGGACCTCTCCGAGCCCGACCTGTCAACCCACACACCCCCGGTGCCGCATGGGGTGATTCGAGTTGGAGAAGATGGGAGAAAAGGGAAGGAAAGAATGAGGAAAAAAATGAGGGACAGGAATGGGCTGTGGAAGAAAAGGCAGAAAACAATTTAGAGCCGTAAGAAATGGGAGAAGCCAAAGCGCTCAAGATTGAAAGACCTCTTCCTCTAATTTGCACCGTATTCATCACCTCAGAGGACCGACACTCTCATATCGCTTTCCATTCACTTCCTCACCCTTGGCTGCAGGTCAAAGGAAAAGGCAATTTCCCCTCAGCCCATGTACAAGCTGCTCCATTCCTCATGGATAAACTGTACTTTGGAAACGAGAAGAAGTGAGGATATTCATCACTGAGCAAGCCCCCTCCCCCTCCTCGTCCGCAGCAAAAACTAGGAGAAGGAAACACGTCTGATTAATAACTTTCTCCTTGTGCCGTTTAAGACTGCTCGGCAGGAACACTGTCAGTCAACAGGGGCAGTCTTGGGCATACTGCCCACCTAATTCGCTTACTGAGCCCTGGGCAGGGTGCCCACCTACTGAAGACACAGAGCAGACTGTCAGACTTTTATCTTGGAGATCCACCATGCTGGGCCTGCCAATGAAGACACCAGGAGTCAAATCCAGTCCTAACACCCTCACACACATCTTCAGCTGGGAAACGAGGAAGATATTAGGGCATGTGAAAGTCAGACAACATACCCTTAAAACAGATGCCAGTACTGAGCGATATACGCCTGGCAATAGCCGCGCGCTATAAAGCTTTACTTTAGCTTGTGAAGAGCGAAATAGCCCTTAATTCCAAAAATAATATTACTGTCAAGGTGATGGAATACAGATGGTCATCATGCCACAAAAGAAAAAACAAATCCCATGGGAACACCATTCTTCTCTTCTATTGCATCTGAATTTCCATCCCTCTCGCCAAATTCCTCTTTAACACATCGCTTCCACTTCAGAGGGATGGAGAGAAGATAGAGGGCTGAAAGTAGATGATTATTCAGGCAACACTTATTCTCCTCTTTCTCCTCTCTCCATTGATCCCCGCCCATCAGAGAGACTATAAATATTAATACGAGGGCTTTGTTTTAGCAACCTGTGTGAAGATCAGAGCACAGAACAATAGAAGTATCTGGACATGTTTTTTTTGTTTTTTTTATTCCAGACAGGCAGGCAACCTGCAGCGTGTCCTTGGGGGAGGGGAGCCTGGAGGGGAGCCCAGCCTCAGCCCAGCGCCTCAGGCTCGGTGCGTTCAAGTCAAGGACAGCTCAAGGGGAGCTGCTTAATGTGGGAGACCTGAAGTCTGGTTCATATTAGCCATTCACATGCTGACTTTCTTACATTCAATGGACCAAACATGGTTGGATTTGTGTCACATTTTCAGGTGTTTACACACAAACAAGCAAAACCATAAAAATCTCCTTTTCCGGATCACTCACGACATATAAGTGAGAAAATGTGGTTTTATTTTCGGATCTTTTATCTCAATTAAACAGGAAACATAAAGAGATGAAGAGGTGAAACATGAGCCTGGAGTGGATTTGACCAGTTCTCCTTCCCGGTGTAATTTGTTGTCTTTGTATAATAGGTGTTTGTGTGTTACGTGACCTCCATTTTCTCCTCCTGATACTCAAGCCTGCCGGGTCACACAGCCCCTCCACTTGGTTAAACGTTTTAATGTTGTATCTGACACATCATTGTGTTCATGGGCCAGTGTCCTTCCTCCGATGTTGGAGATAGTGATGGAGGGTCCGGTCAGCTAAGGTTGCAAAAAAAAAAATATATATATATATATATATATATGTAATGAAAGTAAGACAATGGCTCGACCCCGAACAAAGAGAGAGTGAGCTGGTGTCTCAGGGCAGAACAGATCCCATCTGCTAATGGGAGTTTATGATTTACAGCAAAGTGTTGGCCGACTCCTTTTCAATCTAGAAACAATACGATGAAGGGAGCAAATCGATGATACAGAAATGTGAAGATTTCATGAGTTGAGTTGGCTTGGCTGTCGGGGTTTGACTGATGCAAACCATCCAAGCTGATCCACAGAGCGCAGGCTCTGCCCCCTGATGCCTGGGAGCAAAGCCAGGCTGAAGGCTGGCTGAGAGTTCACCTATTAAAGAGGGTTTGACGTGTGCAGAATGGGATTCCCATGTTCTTTTATTTATATATAAGAGCCACATTGACTTCTCAATCTCATGGAATAACATTTATGACTTTTTCTTCTTGCGCTGTTGCACTGCAGTTTGCAGCCAATTAAATGTTGCATTAGCACCCTCTAGTGTTCATCTTCTATCTTGAATTATTCACCAGCCCTTAATGGCGATGAAAAAAACCTGACCTCAAATGTAAAGCGCGAGGAGCAACTGACTGGGGGGGGGGGCACTGCAAGTACCATAAGAAAGCTATGGGAAGCAACAAAAGAGTTGATTCAGCCTTGTACATCCAAAGGAGAGTTTGTTTTTTGTGTTGCCAATCATCAGCATGGAGCGCAGGATCAAAATTATTTATTCTCGGTGTTCAAATTAGATGCACTGGCCATGTTTTTATACCCGGAGGTGCAAAGACAAGGATGTGTAGGGGAGGAGGAAATAAGCAGGGCTCCTTGGAGTCCACATGTTACTGTATGGCATTTGTAAAACGTGACACAAGTCAATCAAGGGCAGCAACAAAGAAGCCATGTGTAGCAAAATAGTAATTCATCCTCCACATTGAGAGCTTGACACAAAGAGTGGAGGAGGTCTTCATTTAAAAAGCAAGAATCACATCAGGAGCATCAGGCTCCACTATTGTTTTCTCTCCTCTTAAAGCCCCATTAGGAGAACCCACAAGGTCTGTGCTTGTGTTTCATTTACCGCGAGCCACTTGAGAGTCCCCAAAATGACCCGTAAACAGGTTTCTCTGCATCCCGGCCCACGCTGCGCGGGTGTCGCCTGTCTGCAACAGTGCCGAGCCAAGCGATGCCCATGTCACGCTCCGGTAGCTCAATTTAAATGGAAATTGGATGAACTGCTTGGAAATAATCCAGCCATCCAGAACAATTAACCCATATTACTGGCAGGCCTTGAAGGAATAACTTGACTTTGAGTGAGAATGGAAAGTGAAGCCTGCGATATTTAGAAATAAAATAGCTTGAAGGGCTGAAAGGATCGCTGCTTTCTTGCTTTTAGTGACAGATATGTAATATGAAATGTGTGTATAAATCCTTTACGATACACAAGTTCAAGACAAATATATACAAACACTTTTAAAAGTTTCCCTTTGGATAGAGTGTGCTTGGATTTGGTGATGCGGTACATCTGCTTCACATGGAATGAATGAGATGTGATTGAGGCCAGAGGAATGTTGTCCCAGAACTCCTCTAGAGCTCAGCAGAGTTCACAGATATTCCCAGGGACAAGCTGAAGTAGACAGCGGCCTAGAAAACCCCACGGATGCTCAATAGTGGGCATGTCTGGAGAACAGGGGTGTTTTCAGCTTCCAGAACACGCCAGCGACATGAGCCCGACGATTGTCCTGCTGAAAAGTGACATCATGTCGTACAAAGGGCGAAACGATGGGACACAAGACCTCCTACTGGTATGAAACAGCACTCATGTCACTGACATATTCCATATAATGATAATAACTACTATTGTTAAACTCCTTCTAATAATTAGCAGGAGTAGACTTCTTGTAAACAGAAACCACCCTGTGATTGCGGGTGTGAGAACTCTCCATCACAGCTCTGTAGAAGGTTGAGTCGTCACTTTGTTGTAACCGAATCAACATGATTGTCGAAGGCCGCCTGCACAACCTGGCTCACACTGACAATCAATCAATCCACTTAAGAGGAGAAGAACCGGCGGCGCCCCAAGTTAATTCCAACTTTCTCAACAGCCTGATCGTTGATAACAAATGTCTGACGCTCATCTTGGCTCACGACCGTCTCCTTGGGTTTGGGGAGGTTGAACAAAAAGCAATCGACTTCTCCAAATAGGATTTAAATGAAACATAGCATTTAATGTCATTTCATTTATTTCTGTAAAGCTACACTGGATGGATTCATGCATATCTACTGACATGATGCTGTCTTCAGCTGAACTGTGCAACCAGTACTAGAAGCAAACAGCCTAAAGGATTAAACTTCACCACTCTATCAAACCTACAGTATGACGACGTTATTCCGCTCAGGTGTTTGACACCAACGGGGCTTTATGGAACTCAGCAGGTGTGTTCAGTCCACAGTTGGTTTTGGATTCATAGGATTTGTTGATAAAAAAAGAGATATTTTCCAGCCTTTTTCTTGGAGGTAGTGTTGGCATTGCTCAAGCATGACATCTCTCTCCTGGGATATAAAAAAAAAAAAAAGATGAACAAGCATGCTCACTTAAAGAATTGACCGTGACGCATCGATCTATTAGCGTCACCTTCAGGGCTCCATGCAGTCCAAACACTGTTGAATATTTGAGCTCCACCGTGCAGACGGATGTGTGTGTGCAGGGTTTGACACTGGACGGCTGTTTCCACATTCGTCGTTGACAGTGGACTTTTCCTCTGTGCTCACTGGACGTCTGCGGACCCACAAACAAGATGTGTAACATCACAAACAGCTTGGAAGCCGATCCTGAGAACTTGAAGCCTCCAGTGCACAAAAACTGAGAAGTGATTCGTTAGTGGTTGGAGAAATACTGAAAAACATTTGCATATTCATCATCAATCTGGATATATGCCAGATGCACATTATACTAATCGAATGCCTGAACACGTGTGGATGGGATCTTTGGAAATAAAGCTTTTAGAGATCTACAAGAGAGGAGTGTAAAACATACAGGCTGAATATCAGAACAGCTTCTGGTGAGATGTTGTCAGGATGTCAGAAGCAGAAAATGGCAGGATCCTGATGAAGTATTACTTTAAAGCATTAGTTAAATTGCAGCGTCAGCAAAAACATCAGAGGCTTATAACCCGGCAGGTTTCCTGCGCAGCAGCACATCAGGAGTCTGAGTGACTTCACACTTTATCAATGCATATGAAGCGATGATACGGAAGCAGGACGTTGTTCAGCTAAAGTGCAGCTCTGACATTTTGAGGCAGCGGTTAATCTTTTGTGTGATTCTTCAGTCAACACAGTTACCTGTCTGTGCACGGCTGCAGGACCTTTCCTTCTCTTTGATTCAGATTGCAGGCGTGGCTAACTGTGTTTTTAATTCAGAAGATCAGAAGAATAGTTGAAACATAGTATGAAACATACTAATCCATTAACATAGTGCATCACTCTCCTCTCCAGGATAATGACAAAAGTAGAGTTTTGATCTGAGGCGGGGGGGGGGGGAGGGGGGGCAGGTGATTGCCCTCCAAGAGTGTTGACAAGAGAGTTAGAGGAAAGACGACAGGGGAGAGAAGAATGGCAAAGTCTTGTCACTCTGTATGCAGGGGACTCAAGCGTGTGGGACTATTGAGTCAGTCAGGTAATGGGTGGAATTGTGTCGGCAGCACAGCTTATAAATCACACGGTTGGCAGTATTTATCTATGTCTCACCCAATCCTGCTGGGAGATAGGAGCGGTGAAATGAGAATCAACAGCCTGCTTCTCCTCCCTTTAGCTCCCGTCAGGTCATTCCACCCCCACCGGCTCGCCTCTTGAAGGCCACATGTGAGGGGAAACTGATGAATATAAAGCAACTTGGGCGCCTCTTCATCTCACCTCCAATCCTGATTTAATTTTATTGTATTTTGTCCAAACCTAGAGGGAACTTGGCTAAGCCGCCGTTTCTTACTGAAATGCCATGCAAAGATGTGACTACATGTTTATTCCTACTTTAAACTGTCAGAAAAGGCCACCACCTCTAATCCTCCACTGCAGTTCCACTCAAACTTTACATATTTCAGAGCCCAAATCAAGATTTTTTTTTTTTAACTCGCAGGCCTGCTCTTCAATAAAAGACAGGATAGCTTCTCTACTTTCTTCCTGGATTTCTAGTCACTCAAACTAGACTATTACCTCCTGGCTTTGTCTCTAACCATCACATCTTGTTACCTCATCTCCTCAGGATGCAGCGCGAGGAGAGGATGGATGGAGAACAGAGCGCAGGCGAGGTAACAATAACACAATTCCAGGAGCTTCATTGTAATTCCGCTCTCATCTCAGTCTCAGGTGACGAGCAGCGAGCCATTCAGGATTCTGATCATTCCTGTTGTCAGATTGGCACCCCAAGTGAGATTGATTTGATTGCTTGGACAAATTTGCAAAGTAACGATGCAATTTGCCGCAGAGTGCCCCGGGAGGATTCTGGGAATCAGATACGCATGGGAGCAGGCGGGTTGTTGGTTTCTCAGAGAGAGACTCGTCTCACAAGTTAATTAATCTCACTGTTAATTGTTACACCTGTAAGACAATTAACTGTGTTTCTATGTGGAGGAACCGTTTGACATTTTGGGAAATACACTGATTTGTCTTGTTGATGAGAGTTAAATGAGGATGAGACTCACCAGTGGAGCGATAAAGATCTCAGATCACTTCAGAAGACACGTCAGCAGACAGTCTTGGGAGCCACATACAAACTATACAACTTATGTTGGTTCACAAGTTAGGATAAGATTTGTATTCACAAATCCTGTGAATATGTAAACACCAGTAATTGCATGATTCATGATCTAACCTCAGCATTTACAAATGGAAAGGTAAACCTACTTATCTTCTGTGAAGGTGCAAATAAATGAACCCAAAGTCACATGATATTGACCGTATGCAACATATCGCATCACAGTATGATGTATGTCACAGCTCTATCAACCACTCTCTGTTTCCCTTTCCCAGTCAAGTTAATCGAATCAGCTTCTCGTGTCATATTTACATAGCAGATATGAGAAAGATATTCTTCTTATCATCAATCATATGCATGAGCATATTTCTCAAAATGTCAGAGTATCGCTGTGAAGCTCGGGAGACTTACGTGAGATGGTTTCATATTCAGACGTAATGAAGATCTATTCAAACCCTGGTGTCTAACTACCTCCGTTTGGAAATGTTTCATCCTTATGGATAACGAGGTCTGTCACTTCCCAAGAAACTCCAATCATTGGACATTAAAACCTGACAAACCCTGATCACCGCACGCTGAGACTATGAACTGTCTGTCTGTCTGTCATCTCACACTTAATGATTCCAGATTCCAGTGACGTGCAGCAAATATAAAGACCAGCTAGACAGTTGCTCTTCCTCATAGAAATGACTCTGTGGAAGTTAACACATTTAAATCTGAAATGACTGATTAGACATGGGAGGATGAGGAGGGCAAGGTGCAGTAGATGGGCAAAATCTGACATATTTCCATAATGCATCTCTCTTATTTGTCAATGATTAAAAAAGATAATGTATATATACAGTATATATATATATATATATATATATATATATATATATATATATATATATATATATATATATATATATATATATATATATATATATATATATATATATATATATATATATATAGATGTTTCCTAAAACAGCAAAATACTTCCCAGAGGAAATTGTACATCAATTATACAACATTATTATCGTTCAATAATTGACAGAATTCTCCAAATAGAATAGAATATAGCAAATAAACAGGAATGTTTCTACACTAAATGTCAGAGAAACCAAATTACTGCAAACAAGATGAGGTTTATTTGATGTACTAATTTGTAGATACAGCAAATTTACATTCAAAATTAATTAAACTATTTTCAGGACAGATGTTAATGGGAGCTACTTGAGCTGGATCAACATCATCCTCTACGTGCTTCTTCACAGTTGCCTTTCGCACTTATTTTACATGTAAAACTACTTACACCACAGCACACACTCTGACATGCACCCTATTCAGATATTTGACCCTGAGTGTTGTTTGAGGCCGGCCATGCATCATCACATGCTGCATGTTACCAGAGACCAACTCGGGGGCAGAGCTTCCTGTTAAATTGGATGTGTACTGAACTGTTTCTGAACCACCGCTGAGCTGCTGAAATCACTGGAAGACCACTGCAGGAACGATTATCCAGACACCAGTGGGCTGCCGGCTGCTCCCACTGCCAAAGCAATCACTGTGCTACTGGAGAAAGAATGAATTACTGAACATTTTGAGATTAGGCTTCCTAATCCCCACATGAACGTCTCGGGGCGTGGATTGAGACTGTACCAACATGTCATTATTCTCTATCGCCTCTTTTAATGTGTTTCCTATTATTATGGATTTATATGACTGTCTGAACATGTGCTGCTCCCTACAGTGGTGATGTAAAGAAATATTACACATCTCCTGTGGTTTCCCTTTGTTGCTGCTACAACTCTGTGTCTTCACACATCTCATGTGGTTTCCTGGACACCAAGAACACCGCTGAGCTCCATAACAATAAAAGCATCAATACCTAACTGGTACGGATTGTTGAATAAAGGTTGCGAAAGGATATGAGAAACCTTCTGCAAAGAGGTGTATTGTTGCAGTACGTATAAGAACGAGCTCTGGCTGCAGAGATCTCCATCATCTGTGTCAGACATTGACACCAGGTTTATATCTCAGGCTCTGTTATCCAGCCCCTGATTGGTGATTAGATTGAAGGGGTCCTCTCCTCCGCACAGAGAGGGAAAGCAATGTTCCACAAGACTACACATTCATTGCCCAAAACAAATTCCCATTAAACAAATATCATATGCATAATTAGGCTATAGGAATAATTACAGTTATGATGAGTTTCTTCATGGGCCATCCGGTGTAAATTGTGATTGACACCCGGCAAATACTGAGTGCATGAAACTCCTCTTCAGAGACACACTGCAGCACAATGGCAGGTTACAGAGACCACAAAGGGAGGAAGAGAACAGATCGCTGTAAAAGTGCCACCAGCACATCTGGTTGGCAGAACCTTTGTTGTTGGTAGAAGCTGAATGCACTCAAAGAAAACATGATATTACACGAATATATTAAAAAATGAAAATGAAAAAAAAGAAGAAAGGAAATGTTCCAGGTTTACATCACAGGATTCACTCCTGGTCAATTTTCTTTCTTCTGAAGATACTTCACATTGTTACGTTTACTCCATGATGCAACAGACCAGTGGACTTGATGTGGTTAATCTGAACAGAAGTCAGACATTCATCAAGCAAAGGTTTCCCGGTCTCTCTTCAAACAGACACGATAACAGCCTTCATCTTTCCGACTGCTCTGCTCCGGGATCCCGCTGGCAGGGCAGAGCTGATATTCATGTGGAGCCCATTATCAGTCTGCAGCGGCTCTGGATTCCACTTGATGTGCACCTTTCATCTCCAAACCCATCTCTTACAGAAACAATAAGCAGCCCCAGCCATTCTTTTGAACTCGCCATGTGAGGGCAGCAGTGCTGTTTTAAATTGAGCAGGTGCGTGAGGGGGTGTTGAATGGGACTTGAGTGCACACATGGAGGTGCTGCAGCAGGAAGCTACTGGCTTCAAGGTGCCAGATCCTCTTTACATAAATGATTCAAATCAAACCACTTTAATGACCTTTTGCTGTTATGCAATGTTTAGTGTATACTGCAAAAGCAAATGTTTAAAGGTGGAATAGAAACTAAGCACTTAGATGTTTTAATGGAATAGAAGACTGATTCACAAGAACAATCACCTGCCTCAAGATTTAAAACACTGGTGTTAATATGATGTATATAAAGCTTTTAGTTTAAATGAAGGGTTCATTTGTAAAAGCAGATATATCTGCATTTATTATCCAATTTAATCATTCCTGTTTGTGCACTCCCGAGAGAATCAGACATTTGTTTTTCCTCACCTGACATGTCCTGTCGACGTGTGTGAAGTCTTAATAAAAGCTTCCAACCTGAATCTAAAATAGAACATGATCCGCGTTTACTACTGCTTGCGCTTGCATAGATACTCTGCTCACGAGTGCTGTGAAAGCACTTTATGGATGATTCTGCCATGATAAGATGTGCCCTTTGGAACAAATCTTCATATTCACGCGGCTCCAAGCAGCACACAATCTGACAAACCTCAACAGGGATGTCAAAGATATCAAAATAAAAACTCAAGAGAAAACAGTTATGATATGTTCACATTTATTGTGCAGTGACTTTTATATACATACATTTTATACACCTAATTTACATGAACAGAATATAAATTAATCTGCTAATGTTCATCAACTCATCGGGCTTTCGTTTCGCCACCGACTGGACACAGAAAACTTTGAAGGAGAAGAAGCACAATAACCCCAAGCAACATCGGAGTGACCAGGCAGTAATATGACGAGTCCGATGCTCATTAGTGTTTATAGCTCATACATAGAAAGAAGCAGTTGGTAGGAGTTTTTGGATTCTTAAATGTAAAAACAAAACATCAATAGGATTCTATCAATTCAACTGGACAGTCGTCAAAAAGCGGAGCGGAGCTTCGCACAGACTTCCTTTTTCTGCATCATACAAATCATTTTCAAATCTACGTTTTTTAGAAAGTTGCAAGGTTTAAAATCAAAACACACGTCTCAAACTACCATTAGCCGCCATATCTCAGAATGATGTCGTCCGGTTCAGGTATTTACAAATTGCTGCCTTGATGAAGCATTTTTGCATGTTGCTGCACATTTCTTTTCCAAATATTTCATTTAGATTTCATGGAGTACATTTGCCAAAACCACTTGCTCATTTGCAAAAAAGATACATTTTGACAAGGTTGCAATTTTTATGAATCACTCCATATAAGTCAGCTAGTCTGGGGTAGTTTAATCAGCAGCTACCAGTGTCTCAGGTGTTGCAAAAGAAAGGCCCCGCAGAGATCAAAATTACAAAAGAAAAAAAAAAATCATACAAACTGCATCTTTAATATTACAGATGACTATTACAATTGTGCTACATACAGTATTGATTACTGACATACACATTAAGATAAAATAAAGCTTGGATATTAGTGTTTTCTTTATACAAAAGTAAATCTAAAGTGAAAATCATCTGAATTATGGCCATTTTAGTTTGTGGAAACAATAAAAATACATGAATTGCAGTGGCCAGGGTCCACACACACACACACACACACACACACACATCAAGATGTGTCAAGGAAAAAGTAAACATACCAGAGAAGTCATCTCCAGGTTTCCCATATACACAAACTGTAAATACAAACGTTAACCTTTTCAGTCTAAACATTCTACTGCTAGCTTAGGATAAACACTGACGCTAACTAGAGTGACATGCCTAGGAAACACGAGAACACCACACAACCGCCAGCCTCCTCATAACATACAGAAACACAGATTAAGAATTTACAAGAGTTACATCGATGGGCCTTAAGCACTAAACCGCTGCGAGCAGCAATAACTAAGCTATCAAAACATGCAGCTTGTGGTACAGTACTGTTCAGTAGTTGTTGGTGGTAAACAGCTGTGTTAAAACCCAGAGTTTGTGTTTCTTATTACTATTATTTCAATCACAAGATAATGATTTTCAACATGGCTCTGTTGTTCCGTTAGCCTTGCACCCAATGTAGTCAGACTCTCTCATGAACACGTGATATGGCAGCCATCCCATCTCCACACCATACAGAATATTTGATTATTGCACACGAGCACTGAACTTGCAAATGTTCATGCAGAATGTATGAGAAACACACTAATCAGTGGTGCCCACTATGTGACAGATGACCATACAGCTCTTTGGAAGACTAAAATACATTGTGAGGTCAAGGACATCTAATTACGTGGCACACTATTGATGCACCTACAACGCTTGTATTACAATCTAAAGGTGGTAGAGAGAAGTGCAATGATGTTTTAGGGGGGGGGAATCCACATTTGGATACTCGACACCATGAAATACAGTACCTTCTTTAGACGGTAGGAACGGTAGGATTTGAAGAGATGATTGCACAGAGGAGGTAACGGGTTCAGGACAATTTCTGGGAGAATATAGTAGCAACCTCATTTTCGAGCAAATTCTAGCATCTTCTAGCATGTAGAATATATTACATCCATATCCAACATTCATAGCATTGTTTCTGTTAAAACACAAAAATAGTTAAGTCACAGAAAGAATCCCAGCAAGGAAAGAAAGAGTTGCCAGGGTTTCATCTGTTAAGGGATGACGGTTAAAATTGGTGTGTAAAGTAAAAGCTAAAAAAACGGAAATAAAAGGAAAATTCGGATGATACATTTCCCTCACGATCTAGACCAGACAAGTGAAACGGCTGTAAGGCGTAACTGTGGCAGAAGGATGACAGAAGATGTGAGTGACGGGATGTTGGGATGGACCTTGTGTTTAATGGACTGTGGCTCCTCCTCGCTGCAACTCAAGGGGATTGGGAGCCTGACCTGTAGCTCTTAAAGCTGCCCAGCAGACTCTGGACTCCTTTTTTCACCCGTCGAGCCACCGAGTCAGCAGGAGGAGTGGGCAGGCAGGAGGCGAGGCTAGGAGGACGTGCATCCAAACATTTCTGGTAGCGAAGCTATAAAAACAGCAGAAAAAGTCTTTTATAGACACTCAAACATTCTTGCAACAGATTTAAAACACTGACAAAAAATTGATTTCTCAATTGTATTTTTTAAACATAACTTTCAAGACTTGTGCCTGACTCACCATGCAGGCAGCCTGTACAGCCTCACTCAGACTGGCAGCGTTTGGTTCGCACCAAAACTTGTGACAGGTGAAATCTCTGGGACCTTCAGCCATGATGAAAGCAAAGGTGTGGACGTCTTTCCCCACACCCATGAAAGACAAGAAGCGCACCCTGCACTCTGACAGCACCTCCTCAGACTGGAGTGTAAAGCACAACAGAAAAAGTATAAATATTAAAAGGTAAAAAAACAAAGACCATGTATCTGCAGTGAAGAGGAAAACATGTGACTGAATTTTTGCACTGAAGCCTAAAATGACCCTGCACCTCATGATGACACATCTGCCCCTGATTTACAACCACCACATCATGTTCAGCTTGTCATCTGTTACCTGTTTTGAAAGAATTGTGAGGGTAGCGGGGGCGACATTCACGGAGACGGGGGTCCAGTCATTTTTATCTTTGCCTTCCACTGCCGCCTCTAGTGCATCGTTGATTATATCCATACCTGAGAAACACACATCAAAAGCAATTGATACCATAGCAAATCATAGTCGTGGTCAGCAGACATAAAGTACAACAACACTTGAAGGCAGAAACAGCTTCAGAGATGAAATAAATCATTACATATATAAGAGGGATTTCTTACCGACGGGCTTTGCCACAGCTTCACTACCGAGGTAATAAACCTGGAAGCGCTGGAATAATTCATTTTTGGGAACAGGAAACTCTGGGAACAAATGGGGAAGATTAATGATTTGTGTCATATATTTGGACAGTAAGTCGCATGATGATGTGTTAACTAGTGTCCGACCGATATATCGGTCCACCGATATATCGGTACCGATATGGCGTTCTTTTTTATATCGGTAGTTATATCGTATCGGTGAAATTTTGTCCGATATGAAAAAAAAAAAAAAAATTCGGCCACATCGTC
>CAAKHC010004155.1:0-34174 GCA_901007825.1 Macroramphosus scolopax | reverse complement strand
AGTGAAATAACATTAAGTCTTGAATAAAGACATCGGTTTAAGAAAGCAGCTGTCTGTACTACTGTCATTGTGACTGGACCATTGCATAATCATATAGGTGCAAAATCTTTGCCGCACAGAAAAGGCCTGTTTTCATTCCAGTAAAAAAAATATCGTATCGGTTGCATATCGTTATCGGTGATGGCCCCCTCTCTAATATCGGATATCGTTATCGGTCACAAAAATCCATATCGGTCGGACACTAGTGTTAACACTACTAAGGTGCTTTGCTTCACCTTCAACAGGGATGAGTATAGATTTACCTGCATCGGAGTTAAGGCTGCTCATTCCTGGCTTGCTCGCCTTCCTCTCCATCATAATCTAACGTTAAATGAAATGAACAAAATTAAAATGAGTTAAAGTAATATATGATATGATTTCACAATGACACAAACTTAAAAGGTAACAGCGGCTGACCTTTGAGCACATCTCATGTAAACTGGTAGCAATGTTCTTGGCAGGTGAGTCGCAGCGGAAAACGTGACACTTCAGAACCTGGGTCAGGTTGTCTCGAGCCACATAAGCAAAGTCCCTGCATGGGAAACAAAATGATTAAAACCACATCACATCGTTGAACATTTACATTAGCATATATGTGAGCCAGTTAGTACAAATGGATGCTCATGGACACGTGAAACATGACACACAAACAGCACTGTGAGTAACAACAACACATGACAAGAGTTTAACAGATATTAAAAGATAAAATTCAGTAGAGTATACCTTTCCCTGTTCATGTTGGAAAAAGCAGCATGGAAGAAAAAACATGACTGTTAGAATAAAGCGATTTAAGAGGAGTCAAAAACAGGACAAATCAGGGCCGTATGGCTGTAATATTCTTAACAATCCAGCAGAGGGCGCCAGCATACAACACAATCTGCCCTTTGACAAGTCAGGGAGGATATTTAACAAAACCCTGACTAAACCTGTAGTTGTAAAGAATTAACCACCATCACAAACGTTCTGTTAATTGTAAACATCAGTAAGAGATGTCTGTTTTATAATTAAAAAAATAGCAAAGGAATAAAAAATGTGTACTTGAATAAACATGAGAATAACATCTACTGTTTGCTTCCATGATATATAAAAAACAATAACATAGTTAACTTTCTAGATCACAAAAGAAGCATGTTTTGTTAAAAGCAGATTTAAAAGAACATCTTTTCTTCAGCTTTGTCCTGTGAACACTGACCTGCCATTGTCTCTGCCGACACCCCAAACTCGGATGCTGCCAATAGGCTGAGTATGAAGCAGTGTCTGGCCCAGAGGGTCAATCAAGTTCATTGTGTCATTCTCCAGCACCATCAGCATATCCTTCCCCTATTAAAACACATAGAGTATGAGCAGTCTGGATTTAAGACCTTGCCTGTGACAATCGATTTGTTGACCTATAAGTAAGGAACTTCATGCATGCATTGGAACTCATTTTAAATAGATCTTTTTTGATGCATTGACAAATGTATATATATTCATGTAAACTCATCAGTAAAACGCTCTCACCTCTCCCCAAATTCCAGCAGTGTCGTGAAGGTTGTGTTTGTGATATGAGAGCTGCCTGATACAGTTATTGACGGCAACACTGCTCTTGCCTGGTGCCATGTCCTCCTCGGACATCTCGACCCAGCCCAGGGAGCGCACTGCAAAATACTGGCAGTACATTGGGAGAAAGTTAATGGTGTTTAATTAATCTCTTTAGACTCATTGAGTTAAGCGGTTTACTTCAATGCAGGCTAATGCTGCCTTGGCTAAAACGGAAAAGATGATATCATCAAGAAGAAACATGCTCATACTATACAGCCCTGAAAAAGTGTAAAAAAAAATCGCCAATTTCAGCACAGCTATGAGTATGTCCAAGCAAAAGAAAATATTCACTTCATAACAGAGAAGCACTAAACTTGCATTCTGAGTTGATGAACAAACATACAAGATTGCTGTTTGAAATGTTAGCAGGCGCAAATCTGAAACAACAGCAGTTATAAGCATCTTTCTTAAGATTTGACACCTAAATAATTACTAAGATGAACATGAAGATCGGGACCGGCAACACAGACTGCAGCACTGGACAACTTGAACCGACTCTAAAATGACTCAATGTGTGCTCCACAGTAAATACAAAGCCCAGGCGTTGGTGTCAATGAGTAATGCTAGTCGCTTGATCAGTACATATCTTTGTAGTGATTATATAACGAGGTCTGTCGCATAGTGACTGGTATTGAAAACATGCAGCTTTCTAATACCCCGTCAAAGACACCACATCAGTTTATTTGTCTGGATGTTAGCAGTATCCTGCAAAAACTACTGGGTGAAAGGGGCTGGAATTGGTGCAGGTTGGAATATTAGCCAAGAAAGAAGCCATAACATTTTGTGGAATATCTTTAAAAATAGCAAATATTTCCCCTTCCGATATGTTGGAAGAGGTCTGCCCTCTTCAAGCCCGTCTGGTTGCAGGATTACACAAAAACTAGCTGCACGCGAGTTGAACTCACAAGCTTACAGCAAAAGCTGTCATGGCACCTGCAGTCCTTTAAAACAGCACTGTCATATCCATCGGCTGTCTTGTCAAACATTAGAAACGCGAGTGGGAGGCAGTGTGTGTGTGTTCAGTGAGGCAGATGAGAACATTCAGTCCACCTGACAGCTGACAGACATGAAAAGCTGCTCTATAACATTCTGTTGATTTAAACTTTCTCTCCAAGTGATGATTTTAAACAACAATCCAATCACTTTCCCTCCACCACAGAGACTATGTTTTCTTCCGCATAAATTTTTTTCTAGTTGTGTTAGCTGATAAATCAGCTGGAGTTGGGGCCAGACAGCTATGGAGAGTTTTGTGTAGGGGTTTTATTGAATTAAGAGCGCTACAGCACCATGGCGGAGGAATGCACTCTACTGAGTGCCCCTCCAGTATTACAGACTGTTTAAGTCTGATTTTGTTTTTAAGTACTTTATAAATCAAATATAAGATTCATCTGGCTGCTTGCATTCATTGTTTAATTAGTAGCCAGTTCAGTAGCACAGAAAAGGGAGAATAAAATACATTAAGATGCTTTTCGAATCCCAGTGCATATGAATCCTAGAAAGTTTAATTGGAATTGAACATTCACACCTCAGCGGATAGATTGCACTTTGACCAACACCAGATGATTTGCAGTTGAAGTCACTAACAAAGTGTAGCGCACAAAGACTAACTCCCATTCGGTCCTCAGTCCTGAGTGACATGTCAGGGCTCCAGACTAAATGTTCCACATGTAGCAATGGTGCTACTAACTTTCTCAGTTGGTCAGAACAGCAGATTTGAATTGAAAATGAATTGTTTGTCTTAATTGCAAACCTCATTTTGCACCAATGCAAAGTTTACCTTGAGCTATTATAATGAACTGATGGAGCATTTCTCACTATCATCGTTTATCATTATATGGAAACAGAACACAGATACGCACACACCTGAGTGTTCTGGCTCATGCATCGGCCCCTGCAGGTTTTGGCATCAGCGAAATTTCAAACTTAAACTGTGTTACCCCTTTATTAAGTTTAGAGATGCCTGCGACAGACCGGCCACAGTGCCTAAAATACCCACACAGCATAGCATTCCCATCTGTTCCAAGGGTACTGTGTTAGCCATTGTGGTTGAAAGTAATGTTAGCTCTTTTCTTCTTCACTGGCTCATACTCAGTCAGTCTCTCCCTGCCTGTCCATTCATCATCAGTAGTGTGAGTTGGAACATGTCATCTACTCTCCCCGTCAAGTCTCCTCCTCCCACTCCTCATTTCTCTTTTTAAAATAATCTGCTATTGAGTGCTTTATTTGGAATGGCTAAAATGTGTGTGTTTGAAACATTAATGTACTCTCAATATATTTAAGAAATCCAACATGAAACACCGAATTACCTTAGTCTCTATATCTGTATGCAGTGGAGCAAGCTTCTCTTCCTCCTCAGACTGGGAGCAGCTATAGCTATAAAGCAAGAGAGAGAAAGAACATAAAAATCAGATAAGGAAAGGGTGAAAATAGCAAGCCGAATTTCCACTAAAACTACTTTAATAACTGAAACACGACATACTTTAGGTTTATGGATGCATAGCGTAGAGTTGCCCCTTCAAACTCCTTCAGACTTTGATCAGATGCAACCTCTCCCTCCTCCTGCGGACAAAGATCAAAGGAAAAGGTCAGTTCAGTTTAATTAGTTTTATGTTAGTTATCACAGGGTCAACAGTGCAATGAAATGTATTAGATGAGACAGCAGGTCAGGTCAGCCAGAAGAGCAGCAGATGTGGGTCTGTGTCTCGGGATTGCTGAGAGAGTCGTCTAGTAAGCAAAGAGTCCCTGGTACGATCCCCAGCTCCTACAGACACTGTGTCCAAGGGTCCTTGAACAAGACACTGAAAAACTAACAGCTTCCACCAACTGTTGTGAATCAGGCAATGTTGTAGAGCGCTTTGAGTAATGCATACATAAATGCAGCCCATGTACCATTCACTAGTTGAATACAATTATGAATATACATTAGAAAAAGAAATAACAGATGTAAAATTTTAGACCATATAAATATTGCAATGCAAAAGTAAAAGCGTACATGTGTATGTGCATGTAATCTAATTTCTAATTACTCTTCTCCAAGAGCTCCATAAACATATCCAAAAGGAAAATTCTCAACTAAGTATCAGGCATGTTAAATCTCACTGTAAGCATGGCTTACCTTCCACAGTTCCCCTTCACCAGCTCCTTCATCCGCGCTGGAAAATTGAGCCCAGGATTCCTGAAAATTGTTACAGTAGATATTAAAGTCTAGTCTAACACATCTGGGTTTGGGTACCTGACAGCTGATTCCATTTTAGATATGGTTGCTAGTCAGCAACAAACACAGATTCATAAAGCTCAAACCGATCTCTTATCTAATTGCATTACTCAAGAAAAGGCTCTATCTTTTTATCACCAAGGTGGAATTCAGCTGTGTGTTTAACATTTTTCCTTTTCCATTAATGTACTTTTAAATAAAAAATGTCCCTGTCACTTGTCCTTCATGAATATGATGTGCTAATTAGCGTCATACTAAGAGCTACATAAATAATAATAGTATTTAATAGAGTTATAGCAATCAAACTAATTGGACAGATCACCATATATTCAAAGTGTTTGGAATTTATCAGCTTGCTTCATCAGCCCCGACAGCAAGCTCTATCTCCATCCTAAATCTCTATTGTAGAAAAAGAATAGAGTAATAGTCCTCACCTCCGGCTCCTCACACGGTGTAGTCTCCAGGGACATAGTGGAGGACATCATGGAGTCACCAACTTTAGTTAGAGGTGAAGGAGGCTCCCACTGGGTGGTGCCTGTGGGGATGTGCCAGTAGTATGTGCCTGACGTATCTCGCACCCTCATCCAGCCTGAGGGGAGGTCTGTGTCCGTCTCAAAAGCACTGGAGTCCCAAAAGGACTCTAAGAGGCAAAGGGGAGAAATTGTGAATATAGCTCAATGTCTGATTGTGTAAGCTGTTATAAAATGCAGCATACATAGAAAGAGAACTGAAGTAGTTGACTATTAAAATGAATTGGGTATGTTGCCTCAGTCAGATAAACTGGAACAAACAAAGCCATAATGATTCACTATGGAAAACCCAAATAGCACAGTAATCTTTTGTCTTTTTGTCAACTTACAAAATCATTGTGGAAACTAAAACTAATGACTTCTGCTTATTTAAATAATATGAATATGAAGCACCTAATGTTGAATACCCAAAGATGTTTCAACTTACGAACGTAGGATTGAAGTATACATGTCACAAAACAGACCAGATTCATTTAACAATGTTACTGAATTGATCATACGAACTACATTGACATCAACAAAAAGGTTCAACCTGACACAAAAACATGAACATTTTTAGATTAGAAGAGAAAAGAGACGGTCTTCAATGCAGTTCTTAGTGTCCAACCCCACTTCATCATCAGATTATGAAAAACATCTTTTCATCTCACGGAATGTAAAAATAAATTTGCTGCAGAAAGAACATGAACATCCAATCATAGCTTTAATTTTAGCCCAAAGACAACCCATTTACTCAGCACCCTGTAATCTATGTGTTTATAGACTTGTAATATATTGCAGCATTTGTCGTAGAAGTCCGTTTCTTGCAAGTTGTGACATTCAGCTTCTCCTCTAGGTATTTTAACTTACCTCTGTTGCCATTTGGAGAAATATCAGCTACGTTGTCCTGAGAGAGGGCAGGCCAGCTGGATTCTTCATCACTAGGAGTTCCATTCATGTTGGAGAATAGAAGACAGGCATTCCTCCCAACAACACTGCCCTCTCCCTGAGTCTCCTGATCACTCTGTTCCTCTGCCACTTTCTCTCCTCTAGTGACACCTGATGTCTCCTCATCCTCCTCTGATTTCTTCTCATTCTCTTTATCATCTTCTTCTCTCTCCTTTTCATTTCCTTCTGTAGACTCCTGAGTGTCAATGAGCAGCGGCGCATTAAGGATGTTCTTGGACTCTTCCTGACTGAGACCAGGGGTCATTGCTATTTTAGGAGACTTGGTCTCATCCACGTTTCCCTGTTGTTCTTCCTGATGTGGAAACTCCTCCTTGTTCCCATTCTGACTGATATTGCAGTTATGGTCCTGGTCCTGGTGGTTCTCGGCTACTTTCCGCAGCTGGTTCCGGCCTTCCTTCACCCACTTAGCGTTGTTGCCAGTGGACTCCTGGTCGCACCAGTGGCTGCTGTCATTCAGCTTGTTCTTTAACTCGTCATCTTGCTTTTGTTTATTTGCAACATATGCCATATCATCATCATGGCCACCCATGGTAACTGTAGAAGAAGAGAGATGTTGAGATTGGTTAGCATTTGCTGTTAGCATGCTAGCATGAAGGCTAGCCATTTAGAACAGAGTAGCTGTTTTATTTGAGTTTTAGAGAAATGAGCAGAACTGTGACTGTATTCATTAAAGTAACCTAACGTTCAGCCAAAACCACGAAAAAAACTCAAGTTAACGAAACAATAAATCAAGGGGCTACATGTAAATCGAAGTTTGTTTATCATTCGTCTATTCGGGTCGCAAATCACTGCTCACTTTCACTGTCTGATCTATCCTACGAATACGGAACAGACTTCAACCTTCCGTTTGCCAACACGACCTTTTTCTCTTTAGATATTCAACGCAGTGTAGACCGAATCCGTAGCTCACCGTGTCCGTAAACGCTCAGCCATTCGGCAAGTAACAAAAGAGACGTTTTTAAACCACACTAGGTGCTGAATTTGAGCCACATTAATCGGATGCCATCAGCGCAGCTGGATATAACGGACAGCATCCGCCATCATCACCGTCGTCATCTTGGCTAGGCTAATGCTTCCGCGGCTAGCTTGCTAACATTGACAAACAGGACAGCCAAAGCGAACATCATGCGTAAAAGATTTAGACTTACCACGAAACCCACTGGTTTTGAAGTATGCTGAACTGGGCCGGCTTCGTTAACTACATATTTCCATAAATCGTGAGTGTCCGTTTTGTTTCTAGGTGTTGGTTTCTGCACTGCCTGGGCTCGACTCGGCTGGTGATCGTGATGGAGGGCGAACCTGCGTCACACAGAAACGTCACGGCCAGAACTCACTGCTGCCAGTCAGGCAAAGAAATCTGGATTACTTAACAAAATAAAGGGACTTTGATTCGATCCCATGCATATCTCCACATCTCCAGTTTCTTATAGCGCAGCTTCCAAAAGCAACTTCGGATAGGCACGCAACCCACAGCAAACGACAACATTATAAAGTATTTTTTTAGTTTCACAATTTGTTGAAGAAAAATAGGAAAATACCTGAGTTTCAAAAATAATTTTCTTGCTGAAAACCAACTATCATAAACCTGAATTCCAAATTTTCAGCAGGTATTATATCAGTGGAGAACTTCAAAATTAATTTCAAACTGCCTGTCATAAATAGGTCACACAATAAGATGTTCAATTAACATATAAACTGCCAGTTTGAAATTGATTGTTGCTTACATTAATTATTCTTTACAACTGAAGAGTGCCTTTTCAGTTACTGTTACTGTGAGGCATTGGTGAAAAAAATATTAAATTTAGTCGTAATTAATGAAACCATTATTCGTGTTATTACAAATCACCAACAGTCATTTATCGGAGGGCTATACATGTAATCAGAATTTTTATTAATTGGCCATGTAGCGGAAAAATATAAAATGTATATATCCTATGGAACTTGTACAGCTTATTTGTCAGCTACATTAACAGACTCTACCCAACATAAACAATTACACATTCAGCTTATCAGTAAGACTATTATTTAATCAGTATGAATGTTGGTTTTGATGCTTATATATCACGTCCTAAAATAATTAAATCACCAAGTTTTTCCAAAATACCCAAACCACTATATATTCACAAGTTCAAGATGCCCATACTTTCCATTTTAATATACTTATATATATATATATATATATATATATAAATACATACATTTGTATAATTTGTTTTTGATTTTGGCTTAAACATCTGATTCAGCAGAAATAAACGGAAATTATGAAGGTAGGAAGAAAAAAAATGAGATTGGGTTTAAAGGATAATTCATGTAATTCTCTAGTGGAAGAAACAAAATATGCAGAGGCCATGTCAGAAGACGACAGCTTGAAGAATGTCGATACCATCCCCTTAATGTCCTTGTCACCTTCCGTTGGCAGCAGTTTATGATGAGAGATTTGGAGGAAAGGCAGTCCACATGCTTGGCAACAAAACATATTAAAACTGTACCAGTGATATCCATGATAAATTACAGTCTGGGGGGCAGTATTCATCCGTGATACTACAAGGAAAAAACAGTATAACATATTTGATTACATAGATTACAGTTTTCAACAAGGAAATAAAACTTGAGATTCAGCTCAAGCACTTTCAGATATTCAGAAACAGAAGCGGACCATATGCTTTGCAGAATAGCACAGCTAACAGAATTCAAATAATGTAAAAATTAATGTTGGAGGTTAGACTCTGAATTAAAAGTAATGAAAATTTAGATACAATATTTCAGTAATCTAGTAGATTACATTAAAGGATTACAATCAACAGGAGCAAATGAGCAATCTGTAATGAATTTTGAAAGTTATGTTGCCAGAATTTGGCCAGTTTTACATCATTGTCAGCAGGTAACACAGGAAATAGTCAGGGAATAACTCTAATGACAGACAGACCTTTGCACATCACAAAAAATTCAATTTTTCAATCTGACAGGATTATATTGTTTAAGATTTGTCATGCTTGCCAAATTGAATACAATTATAGGCTGACACCACAAACAATTCTTGATAAGACCAGCTTTGCGTTAATGTTATTTTTCTTTTATTAGGAGACTCCATTATAGGTCAGAAGTTTCCAGTTTATTTTCTGCCTTTTCAATTGTGAGCCTACACCAAATACAAGTAACACTGAATTCAAGGCAGCAAGCTCAGGCTGACCTCCACAGGTCTTCAGACACATCAAGAAGATTGTACTTAAGTTCATATGATCACAGTTAAGAAGATGAACAGTCAAAGCTTAGCTCCTGTGAAGACCGAATGATGAAGACACAAATAAAAACCTGATATCACATTGAAAAAAGAAATA
Organism: Macroramphosus scolopax; assembly: GCA_901007825.1. Classification (NCBI taxonomy): domain Eukaryota; kingdom Metazoa; phylum Chordata; class Actinopteri; order Syngnathiformes; family Centriscidae; genus Macroramphosus; species Macroramphosus scolopax. Next base: position 24,524 of record CAAKHC010004155.1, on the reverse strand, counting down.
TTAAAAAAACAATAAAAGAGTGACTGCTGCGTAAATCAACTAAGAAGCTACAGTGGCGTTGAATGCAGCGGTAGCGTGAGAGTTTAAGGCAATACTGGTAAGCACCTCACCACATATCAGAGTGATATCTGGGGAAAGATATCCGGTAATTCGACGGTTCCATAGACGTGGGCAAAAGAAGTTCTTCACTTGTCCTGCATTTTTTCCAGGATGGGAACAATCATGTCAAATTTTGGCCTCTTCGCTGGGTCCTCGTTCATGCATATCTTCATAAGCTTGCAAATATGGGGTGAGATGCCAGGCGGGATAGTGGGCCTCAAACCTTCCAAGGCAACCTGAAGACCAAAACAGACAATAGGTTCGGTTATAGAGGCACTATTGAACCATTACACTTGTAAGAGGGGGTCTCGACTGTAAGACTTCTGAAGATCTAATGGAAGTTAGTCAAACATACCTTCATGCCAATCTCCATGTTGGACAAGTCAGCAAAAGGCACCTCTCTGGTCACCAACTCCCATAGCAGGACAGCAAAACTCCACATGTCTGCTGACCGACGGTTTATGTCTTCTGGCTTCTTCTGCAGGGCTGGGCGACATAAAGAGCAAGAAGTGAACATTACACAGTGCAAACACACTGGAAAACATATCAGAAAATACCTCCTTTAACCTTCATCAACAAGGACTTCCACCACTCACATGGTTCACAACAGAATGGTTCAATTATATACAAGTGAAGATTGGCACGCAGCTTCTGCTGTCACAATATCCACATATTGTTCAGGATTAAGGTTTACCAATTGCATAATAAACAATGCCAGAGTATGATTTAAACATTAAGAAGTGGCTTACAGAGTGTTAATACTTTTCAATCGATATTAATCATCTTGGGAAATATTTCCATCTACGCAGCTTCAAGGTTATAGTTTACATTCTCATCCTTCCTGAAGACACGGCCATCTGAAATTCTTTACCTTACATAAATCCAAACATTTGTGACTTATCATTTCTGTCACCTCATTTCCACGCCTCAGTACCCATTTTATCTCATGTGAAGGTTTTGTTCTATGGTTGTTAGAAGGCAACCTGCTATATCTCTTGTATCCATGCAGTCACCCCCATTATGATTCTGACACTGTTCTGTGAACTCAAACATCACAGAGTTCTCAGAGTGTTGCAGAGTTCCCAGATTATTTTTCACATTCTGAAATCGGTTCTGTTTCCAACGAGTTCAGGATTAAAGTGTATCTCTTGGGGACATCAGCTGTAGATTACATTTGGCTCTGTGACAGTCTAGAGTTCCCTGCATCCATTATTCACGCTCGAGCTTGTGTGGTTTCAGCTGTCACTTTGGATCTTTGCTTAGTTGAGTGATGCCTACCCTCAGGGGCTACCCAAGCCGGCGAGTACATCCTGCCAGGACACTGGAAGGAGAACTTGACGTCTGCCATGCTGATCCTGGCTGTCATGTCTTCATCTATCTTTGGAGACACAAAACACGCGGATGTCACTTTTAAGTGTAAGGATATCATGTCCTCTTCGTGCAGTTCACCAGGCAGTCAGATATTCATTTGAGATATTTTAAGATGCTATGCTGCATCCAAAGGTTCTTACCATAATGCTCTTGCTGTTAAGATAGTGGCGTGGGATCATGGGTTCAAGTGTGTGCAAGAAGGCCATTCCACAGGCGATGTCCAGGGCAAACTTCACTGCCTGTGTCTGGTCAACCACAAAGTCTGACAGCAGGATACAAATACACATATTAATGGAGGTTAATCTACTCTGTCTTTCACCACCAAAAAGGACAGTAACAATGAAATTGCTACACTATAGACAGTGATGACAACAAAATGGCTGAAGTGCAATCAATCACAAATTCCTGCAAACCACCAGAGCCGGTGACAAGTACAGACTTTGTGACCAGAGTAAAAGTACTCACTGGTGCCTTCATGCAGCACGTTGTAGAGGGAGCCATAAGGCATCCAGTGTGTGATGATGATGGGGTGAGGGGCGGGAGGAGACTGACATGCTCCCAACATGGGTAGGACATTCGGGTGGGAAAAAATCCTGGGTTGAAGCCCCAGAGGGAAGGACAGGGAAGAGAGGCAGACAGACAGAAAGAAGAGGCCAACCCACACAGGACGTTACATAAACAGGAGGCGTGAGTGATATGCAACCCCCTCAAAAAATAAACATACATAAACTTTGATCCAACGGATGCAAACAGACAAATGAGTGACCACAAGAGCACAAAATATATAAAGACCCTATTAAGTTCAGAAAAAAGTAATAACCTGAGTTTGGGATACTCTTCATTGAAGTCTCTGCTCTTCCTTGTGGTCCAGTCACGAATCTTTAGCACCTTGACAACAATTTCATTTCCCTGCCAGCGCCCTTGCCACAACTACAGACAGGAAATAAACATGGACAAAGTATAATCAATGACATGTTCCTTGAAACAGACCGTCATCGGTTCCGAATGAACATCCAGTAAAGTAAAAATGTAATAGGCATAAAGTACCTCTCCAGACTGGTTCTCATTTATTTTAGCCAGGAGAGAAAGCTGTTTGTAGTCAACGCCTGCATGTTTGTTCAAAGTGCCATTACCTAAAAACATATGATTGAAAGAAACACAAGTGACGTGAAAGTTCAGACAAACTATTCATGTAACTTATACCAGCAGACAGACAGAAGCAGACAATGTTGATCTTGTTTGGAATATAGAAACAAAACACTTTAATGCAGCAAACTAAGACATGGAAACTGTCAGCTGACAAAATGGTTTGCGTGTCTGGTGTTGGACTCACGGGGTCGTGTTCTGGTGGTGCCTTTCCAGAAACTGTCCTTGAAGGGAATTTTAGTCAAGTTCTGTCCCAATTTCTCCGCTTTTTCTGGGTGATGGAGGGATAGATTATAAAACGAAAAAGGACTGGTTGACACAGAGATCTACTGGTGTAATAATCAGCTGTAATAGATGGGATACCTTTGAGGAGATCTCGCAGGTGAGTTTTGGCTTTGTCCAGGGGAGTTTCCCCATATTTGTTACAGATGCTAACCTGAGCTCCATTAGTCACAAGGTCCTGAGAGGGAGGAAACAGTTGTCTTAGGGATTCAGTAGATCATCTGGATTGGAATTACATATTAAGACAGAAGCTTCCTCTTTAACACCACCAGGGGTCACACCAACCTCAGCCACTTGGTCTTGGCCCCAGAAGCAAGCATAATGCAGTGGTGTGTTCCCGTGTTCGTTGGCTGCATTGGTGTCTGCTTTGCACTGGATCAGCTAAGAGATCGAGAGTAAAAGGATTAGGAGCAAAACAAGGCTTGGCTGATCTTGTTTAGACTGTATACAAGGATGCCAAGAAAAATCTCGAAGGTTTATGTTGCCTGCAGGCTCATACCAGAGGTACTAACACATGCCTAATATTAAACTCAATAGCTGACAGGAGGAGGTTCTAAACATGATACCCAGCAGCAAATACCCCATATTATGACATATGTTGCTGTGGACTGCGATACATTGTTTAGTTCCTTTTGACAATGTCAGACAAACAGGCAGATCTTATCGGTTGTTTAATTTTTTAATACGAGTATCATCGTACCTCTTCAAAAGCCAGAGGAGCACTGTCGGTGAGTTGTTTAAATGCTCTATAGGACCTTGTATCTACAGCCAATCAGGGAAAGAAGCCTTATTATGTTATGCTAACTGGTCTGTGCAGCAGATCTGCTTTAACGGATGGTTATTTGTACTTAATTTAGGGAATCAAGTGGCCAAGCAGATGATACATTTTTATCCATGTAGATAAAAATGAGTGGACAAACATGATATTCTCTGAATTAGCAAGAAAACAAAATTGCTTCCTTCACAAAATAAACAGAGCTAGATGTAGGCAGGTTTTACATACCAACTATTGAATCATTTAATTTACGATGACAAATGATCAAACACTCCCTTCAATTTGAAATTGTTCATCATAGAACTGCAAGTCTAGACAAGGCGTGTTTGTTGTGGGTTCAGATGACATCATTTTAGATTTCATAATAACCTGTACTTATGAAGCAAAGTTAAAGAGATACAACAACATTTTGGTCGGATGTGAGATGGGTTTCAGCAGTGTCACAGCTTTGGCATCAGATACTGATGTGTGTTCTGTACAGCATAAGTCCTCATGTTCTCATGACATGTAGGAGACAAAAACTACCTATCAGCATAAACAAGTACAGAATATTCAAATCATTTGCTGTATCATCATGTATCTGATCAAATGTGTACATGAACACTACCTTTCCCACAATGTCGCGATGTCCATGGCTGGAAGCTAGGTGCAGAGGTGCATCGTCTCCACGGTTCATGACGTTAATGCGAGCGCCTCTCATGATGAGCATGTCCACCACACTGGAGCGGCCTTCCCTGCATGCCCAGTGCAGAGGACTGAAGCCGTGGTCGTCTCTACAGTGAGGAAGGAGACTTCATATTCAGCACAGGAGTAACCAAACAAACAGAAAACGAATGTGACTTAAGTGGCTCACGTTCAACAGCAGCACCATGGCTATCCCCATTAGATATTTCGGGGAATCTACCCTATGGTTTTAAAAAGTGACGCAAAGCAAAATGGTACAAACTGGGAATGTTTTATCAATAAGTCTGTTATTTGCTTTTAAAATAACAATATTTCCTTCACTTTAAAAAGGAAGTTGCTGCAACTCGAGCTGTGACATTGGCTAATAGTCTCTTGCATCCACGATTCCTCTTTGTCTGAAGGACACTGGCAGCGACACATGTAGTGAAGTGGCCTTGATTACAGAGTGACTGATGGCACACCTCTTCAGAGAACAAGAGATTACCACAAAGCAAGTGTTGAGGGACAGAGTGTGAACCAGGAAAGAGGCTGGGAAAACAACAGTAGGCTGACTAGTGCCTGCAGTCCATATAAGGGCCAGTGAGACTTCCTTTCGCAGTGCTGCACTTGCACAGACTCAAGCTGTTGTGTGTCATTGTATCATTCTTCCTTTCTTTATCCCATGCTGACTGCGCTCACCTCCTCCCTTTCCTCTCATTCCATTTCATCCCCTCCGTCTCAGTTCCATCAGAACAGCTGGACCTTGCTAGTGATTTATTCCACTTTCCACAGACTTTCCTACTCCATGTGGCTATTGTAGTTTGTTCCAAGACGCCGCAGAATCCTCCAGTTAATAAAGTCATCCACTTGCTCCAAGATGCGAAGGCAGGAAGCATAATAATGTAATCTGAGAACTGAAGGAGTATTATGAATCTGAAGGAATCTGAAGGAATCTGAACCCTCTGCCCCCACCATCATTTCACTGGCTTGTATTAACACGTCCTGCAGAGCTCTGCTCCAAACAGAATCAGGAGTCCCACAGAGACCCTCAGTCCCACAACACACATCTATCTGTTCATCTGGGTGTCGTGCTGAAGCTACCCCAGATCTGCTCCGGGTGCTATTTCCTCTCAGACCAAAAGGCCAAACCCTAAAAACTAATAAGTCTATATTTATGAGATAGAAATCCCCACAGCATTCTTCCTTGTTTTTTGTTCTGTGATAAAGTCGAGTCCCTTTCAGGAAGAAAGTATATAACTAATTTAATAGCTGGATTTTGCAAAAGCAAGAATTCACACATAATTATAGCATTCCAATTCCTCTGTATGATCTTTGATTTTCAACCACCTTTAAATCACTAATGCTTCTTTTGGCATACAATAACAAGTTAATAGACATGTTCTTGGGATGTCTTCATTCAACTTTAAGGTTTGTCAATATGATGAAAGAAATTATAAATCAAAAAAATACCTTCTCAAGTATAACAATGTATTTATAATGGGAAATTATATTTAATATATAATAATGAATTAATTGAACCTTCATTTGAAATGAATGATAAGTGTTTTGTTATGAATGGTTCGTTATATGTATCAAACTGTTAAACATGCACCTCTGCTTAAACCAAGTGAGACACAGCTCTCTGGTTTCTGTGTGTATTTCCATCATGAGGACTCCATGGGAGAGATTTTCCCTTTAAGCTAGCTTCATCCACAAACGGCAAAGGCACTTGAGTGCCAAGATTTGCCCCAGCGTCCCCCCTCCACACTGGCTGTGGTAATTTATTTCAGGCACTTCCACCTGCCAACAGCCCTCAGCCTGGCAGAGAGAAAAGCTTGAGGAAGAGTCTCTGTCTGCAGCTTGTATGTCTCTACCTCGACATACACAGGAGGTGGTATAACAAGCACCAGGTGAAGGGAACACAAATTTACAAGACAATTAAACAAGCAAAAAGACCTTTCAAAGATATAAGCAGACTATAAGTTTCCCAAGACAAAGTATGTGCAGCAGGGCTGTCACTAATACTGTCATTAAGTAGTTGGTGCAACCTTGTTTTTACACTGTCCTTTAATCTGTCACCTTTAGAGAAATCAAACTAACATCTTGCTTTCTACAATCATCTAGATATGAATTTGATAAAGATGTCTTAAATTAACAGATTAATAGTATGCTATATAATTGGTTAAATTTAACAAACAACTTATTTGGTACAACAAACACTAAAAACACAACAACAACCAAAAGTAGGGCTGCTCAATTAATGGAAATATTATTGGAATCGCAATATGGTCAAGTAAAATATCCAAGTAGGAGCAATGTTTTGATGGAGATTAAATGTGTCATAATAAACCATTACAATTTAAGCATTATGATGCTTCAGAGGTGCCTCGGCCTATATTTTTTACACATTAAATCTACCACCTTCCCAAACAAGGAGCCTCCAATTTAACTGAAAAGGAACTCTTTGAAAACCAACTACTGCCCTACTCTCCATCACAGTCATGAGTGAAAACATCATGTGCTTCTCAAACTATTACTCACACATGTGCAACTCTGCTTTAAGGAAGCTAAATACAGATAACCATCAAATCCACCGTTTAACACTTGTTAGCCAAAAAAAACACTGGAATAGACTCACTCCTCTATTTGAGACACAAACGAGGCAGTGTGAGGAGTGGAGGTCAGCACAGGGACAGATTACTCTGGATTCATTCGAATTTGTGGGGAAAACAATTTTCCTACAATTCTAATTGAATTACCGTAAAATTGTTCAGAAACACTGTATATCCTCATGGCTCAAGTGCAATATGCAGCAGAGAAAAATTATAATAAGAAGGCCAGAGACAAAGGAAAAAGTTGCAAGCGAGTAAATTCTGAAATTTGCATTGAAGTGTAAACTTCGAGAAAATATTGAAGGGATGAGTGGAGCTATCTAACATCATTGGGAGACGAAGGAGGGGGAGGTGATGGGCTTTTTTTTAGCTTTCTGTGCAGGAAAGAAGGACACAATGATTCTCTGTCTCATCACATATAACTCTTACAGCCCCGCCCACAACAATAATCTTCTCCCTCTCTCATTTCGGTAGGTGGTAGACAGCTCCCTTGAGGCCTGCATGTTATTCCTTGTAAGGAGATTCAGCATTCCACGACTACTTGCTGTCTGAAACTTACATCAGTGTAAACAAACTGTCATCGAGGAGCCTAGTTAGTATTTCAGTAAAGCTGTGACAGAGTGAAGTACAGTGAGGGACATGTAGGAAGGGAAGAATTACAAATGCATACATCATTGCATGAAGGATAAAATGAAAGCAAACAGGAATGTGTTTCACCCACTCAGGAAGATATACATCAGCCAGAAAAAGCAAAGGGATCTTGGCACGCAATCAACTAATGGACAAGTCACATGTGGGGATGCAAACATCCGCACCAGCTCGATGCAAACACACTCTCACCGATGGTATAATGAATACAAGTAGTAGAAGTCAAAGTAGACTTTAAACAGAGAAGAAAACAAATCTCGATTAATCTTCTACACAGATTTCACACTGCAAAAGAATTACTGCAAAACACAAAAGACATTTGAGATATTGAACAACAAGCATATAATTAAAATACTATAATAAGAGTAACAATTACTTCTTGAACTATAATGTAAAACTGGCTAAAAAGACATTAATTACTAATCAAATTAATTTACTATTCTGAAAAATAAAAATGTAACTACTTCTGCGCCTCAAAATTTAATAAAATACTCTACCTTCATATCTTATATCATTAACATTTTCAAAACAGTAGAGAATGTGACCAGTACTGGTGAACCTTCTGAAACTGGACAACAATATATTTTGCTGATGAATTATTTTAAATAAAAACAAAATGTTGTAAACCACAAGATGAAAGACTGCAGCTCAAGGTGGATATACATAATTACCAGGATGGTAGTACTCTAAATCTGGGACAGAGGAGATGGGACAACTCCTGGGTGGCCATTACTCCGTGAAAACTCTGCCAACTTTTATTCTTACAGTCAGCTGGGGATTCAGAATAACCTGAGGACTGACTGATAATCTGTAGCTAACGGACAGATACGTTGTGTAGTAAACATGTCAACTCTTGCAGAAGCTAGCAGAACCTACATCCTGCATTGATCTACAGAGTCCTGTCGAGCCTCCTTTGTAGAGGCTGAATCTAATTACAGCTGCAACTGTAAGCATGAATAAGTCTACCACAGCAAGCTTCCTGTCCAGCATCATGCTTTTGAATGATTCCGCTGGCATTCTAGATATAAGCATGTGCTCAAGAGGAAATGGGTTCAAGCTCAGGGCACATATTCGCTGGGGACTATCAAAGCCAGCTCCCACCAGAAAAACAGTTTGAGAATGGAAACCAATTTGTAGAGTAAGCAAAGACACAGCAGTCAAGTTATGTTTTCTTCTGATTATTACTCATGTGAAAAAGCCTCACAAATTCATGTTGCTGAAAGTCTAGTGCAAAGCACGACTGTGCAAAAGTGTTCATTCACTAACAAATTAAGAGACAATCGGGAGGACGCCCGATGAGGTCATCTTATATTTTCTGTAGTTTGCAGGCAGGGAGAATACTGCACCACTTGTTACAAACTGTGATGACTATCAGGCCAGCCTTGTCATCGCGTAGGAGCGTACTACTCCTTCATCTTAACTCACAGCAGTTGTGTTAGAATGCAATTACATTATGCTAGCCTTACACTGTCTGAGTGACGACTAGCTGGTTAGGATCTTCTTTACACCTCTGCAATGAGGCAAAGTTTTCGTACAAATAATTCCGAGCAAGTATCGAGAGCTTCAACCATTCAATTTGATTAGCTGAACATAAATCACAATGTTTAGTAAATTATGAATCATTAACATTCTACTGAAAAAGAAATAGCGAGATGAATAAATCTTTGCTCACCCTTGATTTAGGTCATTTTCAGTATTGTCCAACCATAAGCGAACTGCCACTGCATTGCCTTCCCGGCACTGTGTGAAGATATCATCCATTTCGGCTTCTTTTAAGATGCACCTGTTGATGCACAACTGAACTGACAAGGATGAGATGGGCGGCCCGAAGGGTTCAGCGGGGTCCTGGCCAGCATCAGTCCCCCACCTGGAACAGTGAGGGACACAATCAAAGAGCCTCAGTGGCACTCACGCAAGCCTGAAAAACAGCAAATGAAAATCCAGTTGCCCTGTAAGAATATTTCTCAATCAGTTCAACCCGTATTCCAGGTCTTGTTGCAGATGTGCAAAAGAAGACTGGTGAACAACCAAGAAACCGTGTTGAGCAATCCAGTACAGCTCAGTAACACTGGGTGGATGTGTTAGATTACTTTGTGACTCACAGCAATCAACAAACTTCCTGTACACCAGTGTGGATAAGCATTTGAATCCTTAGTCATGCTTAAGTCTGTGTTTCCTTCATAGTGTACCCTTTCTTCAATAATTTTCAAGATATCTCATTGTCAAAACAGTAAATAAACATAACAGGGAGAGAATAAAATGTCAAAACACCCCCCTCGCCATCAGTGGTCAATATGCTATAAAAACCAACGATGTCAGCAAAGACAACGGGAGGAACGACAAGATTCACAATTCACTGCAGGACTGACTGTAACATTTCATATATACTACTTGAGGCGAAAAGCAAGGACTTCAAGCAAAAGAGGATCACGTAAATAAGGCTGCATTCAACTTGATATTATCCTGCAATATATCAGATTTTCTAATACACTAAGATTTGATCACAACATTTATCATCATCATCCTCAATTCACTGCCAGAGGTCTGACTAGCTAGCGTTGACTTACATTGCTATCTAACCTAGCAAACACTTGCAAATAGTTTATTACACTTGGCGGTTGATCCCGTCTTCTCCTGACAGTACCACGGCATGATTTCATGATACTTGATCAACTACAAGTGACTCTATTAGCTTAATACATGATAACAGAATGCGACACTGGCTGTTTTGCTAGCAAGCTAACCAAAATTCTTGACGCCGCGGACCGTTTATCTCAATAGAGGCTGGCATACTGAGAAGCAAACGCATCATTTCGTGGTTGGAACACACCAAACAGAATTGATTTTATTCCACTCAAATGTGTTTACTCACCAGATATATTGGGGAGCTTATGCCGCAGTTAGTCTGAGCAGAAGTTACTAGCAGCGATACATACATACATCCACACCCTCCGCGCCGTCATGAAGTACGTGGTAACCCTGCGAAGGGGGACGTCCCGCCCCCCACAGGCGGCAGAGAGCACTGCATCGACGACACTACTCGTCGCCTCAGGTTATGGTTTTTGGAGGAAGTTTGGCACATAACCAATGGACCAACGGTACATTACCTTATGTGCATGCCTTTAAGGGAATAACAACCCTAAAACACATTGTTTTGCTGTGCTACTCGTTTCCTGTATATGTAAAGTCACTTACTATGTTGAAAAATAAATTGTAAATATCTGTCCTTCCTTTTGGAAGGAGAAAACAAACTTTTAAGGTTTAAATGTAGGTTTATTAGTATTTGCAACTATTAAGAATTGTTCATGGTGTGTTTGCTGTGATGTGTTATTATATCAAAAACAGTTGGTGAAATGTATTTCTTCCTAATAAAAACATGTGCATGAGTTTTTAATATACATGTTTGAAGTATATTTGTTGGAGAGGGACTTTTGGGATTTGTTATTAGTGTCCCTATTTATGTGCTAAATAATTCTTCTCTGTATTTGTCTGGAACCTGTTATACCACTGCTCTGGCAGGAGGCTGCAGACCATCAGAACCAACACATAATACCAAGAAGAGTTTCTTCCTGTCTGAGACTGGCGTCAAAACCAAGGCCTAGGACTCCACTAACAGTGACTCTTATCCCCTCCCTTTATAGACACTAAACATTACGTTAATGTACGGTCACCACATCTGAAGGAATGTGTTACATAAACAAAAGAATTTACTTCATACACAGCACATTCTGTGGTCAATATTTTAAATCATATCTCTAATATTTTAAATCATCCTCATATTGTGAGACTTACTTTGTGCTGAACCTGATTCTGATTCAATACTCATACTCATCCATCAAAATGTGGAGTCACTTCAGAAAATATAGTAATATCTATAATAATAATAGCAATAATAATAATAATAATAATAATAATAATAATAATGCTAATTATTAGTATTATTAGTATTGTTATTGAATAGAATTAATTTCATTTTATCTTTTACAGAAAGCTCATATTTGACTTTTTATTAGTATTTTCCAGCAAACGTAAGAAAAGCTTCATTACCCATACGTCGCTGGTGTGCTTGCTACGTCATCCACATGCGCCTGTGCCCTGTTTTGCTTCCTTAACGCGCATGAACCCAACAAACGTGGCCTGTGAAAGTGACTTAAAAGCCTGCAATTGTGTCAAATTAAGTTCAGTTAAATAGGGGAAATAAGGAAAACATTTTTACACGAACAAAATCGGCAGCCCAACACGTTTAGCTGCGTCAAGGACTGGCTGGTAAGTGAACGAATAAGCTGGTTTAGCGTGTTAATGGTAAAGATGAGACGCTGGCAGGGATTTTTCAATATCTGTCAAATCACATGTGTTCGATCCCTACAGTCCTCAAGCAAAGATGTTTAATGAGGATGAAGACTGGAATGATGAACAAGACGCGGAAACCCTGAGTAAATGTCTTGTCACAAAGAAGCCAAACAGCAGCCCCAATGTAAAGGTAAATTAACTCCTGTTGTAGTTGTGTTGACGTGAAGGCAGTTGATCTGTATGTTACAACACATGGGATTTATTTAGAATGTAAACTTCTGTATATTGTATTTCTGCCAGAAATGTGAACAGCTTCAGTCTGTAACTCGTGTTTATAGAAAGGTTTCAGACAAAGATGTCAGATATTTATAGACATTTATTGTGTTGCAGGAACATAGAACAAGACAAAAGTAATTGTACAATATGCACATATATGTGCACAATTAAAAAATGGCAAGTTAAGTTATTATAACTCATAGTGTGACACTAAATCAATGTTTTATCTGGAAAGCTATATCGAGCCCAGTGTTAGGTTTATGTCCAGTTTCTGTTCAAAGCTATTATTGTTATCTTTATTTAAACTATTAACATCCATCTTATCAGTCGAAGAATGTTGGAAGGAAGAGCCTGCTGCGGACCCTGCAGACACTCGGTCCTGTGCCAGACTGGAAGAGCGACGAACATCAGCAAGACAGCGACAGTGACAGAGAAGCTGCCCCGTCGCACACCAAGAAAAAGAAGAAAAGAAGAAAAAGGACCAAACAAGCGGAGACGTCAGGAGAGCATGAGGAGAATGGTGACTTAGATCTGAGTGTCAAGGAGGAGAAAACTGAAACGAAAAGGAAGAAGAAAGACAACAAATTTGGTGAGTATTAAATTTGTTATGGCTCATCTCCAGTGTGTTAATAGTCTTTTGTACATGACGACCTAAAGGTGTTTTGATCTGAACACTCTGCCATCTTTTAGCCTAAAAGTAATTAATATATTGTTGTCTGTCTTGTTAAAGGGGCCCCAAAGGCAAAAATCACATCTGCCGGTGAGAGAAAGGGGACAGAAATTAAAAAATCTGAAAACCAACCAGAGAACGAAAATAAAGTGAGCAGAAAGCAGTGGAAAAATAAAATGAAGAACAAGAGGAAATGCAACAATAAATTCCGCTTGCATGTGCCTGAAAGGGAAGTAAACAAAGCAGAATCTGCAGGCCAACAAAGACCAAAGGAAGAAGTTACACCAGATTCACACAGCAACAACACACACAGTGTAAAAACACTGACCCAAACAGAAACTCAGAATAAGAAAATAGAAAATAAACGCAAACCACAGAAGAGGAAAAATGCTGACATGGAGACAGACGTATACGACGCAGTAGCAACGCAGGAAAAAGAGAAAGAAACAAAGAGCAACAAAGTTGAAAAAGGTGCAAGTGAATCTTTTGAATCTAAAGTGGACATAAACCATCAGCAGCACCAAACACCTGCGAAAAGACTAAAACCTGAGCTGAGCAAAGAACAAAGTCTGAAAAGACAGCAGCTGCGGAAACTTCTCAATCGCCAGGAAACGGACCAACGCGAGAGTCCTGCAGAGCAGAAAGAGGAGCCGACTGTTCTGGAGGAAGAGGTTAAACCGGACCGCTCGGCCTCTCTCCGGTCGCGCATGGAGCAACGCTTGGAGGCGGCTCGCTTCCGCTACATTAACGAGGTTCTGTACAGCACCTCCAGCGGCGAGGCGACACGTATGTTCAGGCAGGATCCACAGGCCTTCCGGATCTACCACAGCGGATACACAGCGCAGGTTCAGAAGTGGCCAGTCAATCCAGTGGATCTTATCATCTCATACATCCGGCAGAAGTGAGCTATGAAATGCTTTGATTTCTTAAGATTCCTTACAGAATGCTGTGAGGTAGAAAATGTATTTCAATACATACAATGTATCTAAGATCTGTAATATGAGCATGGAGTTAGTGTATGTGTGTTGCAGTAGTAGAACGTGACTGGTCTTCTTCCCTGTGTTTCTAAACACATCTGCTGTGTCCTTTGTTTCAGACCTGCCTCTCTGGTGGTTGCAGACTTCGGCTGTGGCGACTGTAAGATAGCGCGCAATGTGAAAAACAGAGTGCACAGCTTCGACTTGGCTGCAACCTGTGATCTCGTTACAGTCTGTGACATGGCCGACGTGAGTGTGTGTGCGCATCAGTCTCTCTACCTCCTAAAGAACGTTCGGTCTCTTTTCTAAAATGAAACTCCTTCTCTGCTGCTGCAGGTCCCCCTCCGTGACCGCTCTGTGGACATCGCTGTGTTCTGCCTTTCTCTCATGGGAACCAACCTGGCAGATTTTCTGGTAGAGGCCAACCGTGTCTTAAAGATGGGGTAAAAGATGTATTACTGAGTGATTGCAGGCAGTAATAAACTCGTATACGTTTTGTATGTCAGTGTAACTGTTCTGTACAATTATTTCAGGGGCGTCCTCAAAATAGCAGAGGTGGCAAGTAGATTTGAAAACGTGCGGAGCTTCATCACTGCACTGGCAAACCTCGGATTCAAGTTGGCGTCTAAGGTGAGGATGCGTACAAGACATGTGACATGTCAGTGCGCAAGTTCACAGGAACTGAGGATTAATTTCTTGTTTGTTAATCTTAACCACGATTACAGTTGGTGGCTCCTTGAAGCTGTGGTGTCAGGCTGATTTGAAGTTAGCTCTGGAGTGGTTTATTGTGAATATAACAGCATTCCACTAACACTGTATATAAAACAAATACAAGTTGACATATTTGACCTCATCCCTCCCAGCATGTTGCTCTCCTCCTTTTCCTGTTTCTTCCTCTCATTGGGGATGGGAGTGTGTGACAGGAGTGTGTGTTTCATTTCAAAGCAGGCACATTTCTTTTTAATGAGTCTTATATCAAATATGGAACGAATATGTATGATGACATGCACCCTCTCTCCTCACCAGTAACTGTATCTGTATTTTGTATTTTTTTTTAGGATTCAGAGAACAGTCACTTTCACTCCTTTGAATTCCTGAAGACGGGAGATCCTCCAGAAAATATAAAGAAATTCGGACTGCAGCTGAAGGCCTGTTTGTACAAGAAAAGATGAAGATTTTGTAAAAATGACATTTTATTTCACATTTTATTTCTGTTAATCAGCCTGTCAGTGTATTTACAATGTCATAGTTCACTGCTACATTTTTAAACTCTGCTGATTCTGGTTCACAAAGTTGTATTGTCTCCATCATTTCTGTGGTTTCATTTAATTACAAAGCTCTGGAGTCAAGGCCAGATGCCTTCAGGTTCCTTTTCCAAACACGTCTTCATGGGATTTAATTGGTTCAGTTCTTAACTCTCTTCTCTGCATGTTCGTCGTGTGTTTGAATGAATGACTGAGAGACAAATTGTAAACTTCTCTGGATAAACATTATTATGTAAAGGCAGTTCTTTATCAACCTTTTGTTGTGTTCCAGTGGAAAATAAGTCTACAAACAAACCGAATGCAGCTAGTTAAGATTTTCAGATGTACAAATAATCAAAAGTCCGTCATTATTCTGAAATACACATTTTCAAAAATAAGTATTATAATGTTTCCAGATGGTAAATCTTCAGCTCCTGACGATTCTACTGTAATTATTAGGTTTCAGTGGTGTAAAAATGTAACAGACCAACCCACTTTAACCCTCTTCACTTGTGTGTGATCATTTACCACAAGAGGGCGTAGTATCACTGCAGGAACCTCATGTGATGAATGTGGAGGTCAGTCTAAATCTGGACTGAACATAGAAGTCCTGCTGTTTTCCCAACAGAAGGCAACCAAAACTGTATTAACCAAAGATATCAAAGGGACGGTTGGTGTGTAAAGTCCCAGTCAGGTCCGTCAGTCATCTCGGCTGTATCGGGTCAGGAGTTTTCTGATGTACATAGTAATATGTGTGATGATACAAACATAAACATGGAGGTAATTAAAATGTTAACCTCAAACACTGAAAACACTATGAAATACAGTGAGAAAAAGACTGTACGAAACTCAAGTAAAATGAATAAGCATTTAACATCATCAGTGCCAGTCAATGAGAAAGGACATTTAACATGTCGTTCAACTGTCAGTCATAAATCCTCTGGCTCGTTACTATTTTTCAGTCCTCGCTGCAGTGCCAGTAGCCCTTATGTTTCCTTTACAGTGAAGAACCTTTTTTATTCTCTCCAATAGCCTTGCAGAGCTCTTCTATCTTCACACTGCACTCTTGACGTCGATGACTATGGAGTAATTGATCAGCTGTTGTTGTTCCTTGCAGTCTTTTTCTTTCACTGTTGGAGAGCCGGGCTCCTGCATCAGTGTTGTCAAGGCAGAGAGAGACTCCGGCTTCTGGATCATAAAGAGAGTGCAGCAGCAAGAGGAGAGGAGAGATTATTTGTTGCTTCTATATTTGCATAATATCACATGTGCTTTCTGAAGGAACATGTGAAGGTGCATTAACACTTACCCTGTATTGTGTCCTGCCAATTGTTTTGCTGTGAAACAAAACAAAATAGTATTGATAATGTAAACAATCCCATTCTTCAATCTTTTTTTTTTTTTTTTTTTGGCTGTATTGATGAAAAACAAACACTAGATGGCACTGTGGGCTAAAATCAGAAACAGTCGATTATAGAAGGTAAACTTCAGGAGTGAATTCATTATGAGACAGGAACATCAATGGAAACGATCGGTGACCTGAGTAATCATCATCCATCTCTGATGTCCAAAGCAGAAGGTCACTTTGTATTATATAACCCCAATGAAGACTTACTGCTTTCAGAAAGTATGTGAAGAGGGCTCGGTCCCAAAATAGCTTCCAACCCAGGGAGTCATGTTTTCTTGTGTACACTGTGTGACTGACCTTCCCAAATTAGCCTGACAGGACCCTCCCACCGGGACAGGCGGTAATGGCACAGAGGCTCTATCAACCAATGGCACCTTGACCAAATGCTTTGTCCAGGGATGCAGGCATTTTGAAATAATCAGTTTTTTGTCCACATCTCACCCCGACAAACATCCCCGAGAGATTTGCCATTGAACCTTGAACGTTTTTTTTAAAAAAAAGTTTTAACCTTTACTATGTGACATTGATGATAGAGGGCCAAATAATTGTCTTAAAATCTAAAAAAGTCTTCTGCTAATCAGAAGAAAAATATATCTGTTGTCTCAGAAGAATCATTTTCCACCTTCACCACAGGCAGTGCTGTGGTGAAGGTGGCACCTGTCTGCTTCAGCCACACGGCTTCCTGTTTGTGAATACCTGCACGATAGTGAGGTGTTAGTGAATTGGGCTAACAGCCCACGCATCCTGTTTTCCTCGTAAGGCACCAGAAGCCATATTTATCTCTTTAACTCACCAGAACACCCAGAGAGAGACAAGCAGGATTATGACGATGGCCATGGCCAAAGGGATGCAGACCGTCATCACCAGTGCTGCAACACAAAACATTAAACCCTTGCTCAGACTGATGACATTCACCCTTCTATACTTCTAAAGGGTAAGGAGAAAGAAAAATTACCAAACAGTTTGTCATCGTCCATAACCTCCACCTGAATGTTGACCGTCGCGGCGTGATGGTAGAAGGAAGCCTGACAGGTGTACAGTCCTTCGTCCTGCTCTGTGACCACTGACCTGAAGACTATTGCAGCTCCTTCCATGTGGACAAACAAGCCGTCCCTCCTGAAATGAAAACGAATTTCAAGTGAGTATGTGTGATATGCAGCTATGAAGAAAGTATTTAGATAGAGCTGTAAAACTCATGTAAGCAGCTCTTTGATGCAGCCGGTTGAAGTGGAGCTGATTTGATTAGACATGCAGACATAACAAACCAGACTTGATTAACTTCTTAACATGTTCCCGGTTTTGTTAGTACATGGAGTTTGGTGACCTAACGTAGCTTCCGCCTGAGCAGGTCTAATCACCATCTCACCAGTGTGCGCCTTTAAACTCATGACTGTGCATCGTATTTCATAAGCTGGTGATATGTTGTTGTATGTACAATCAACTGAAGAAAGAGGAACACTTGGTTCTGCACAGTCAGCTGTGTGTACGTTTAATTAAAAATGACACGCCACCTGCGACAACTGATGCTGTACTCTGGCACGTTGCCATCAACTCGCAGCAGTATTCTCCGGTTGAGATGACTCTCCTGCAGCGTCACTCTGTGTATGACGGGCCCCCCGCCATAGCGGCTCTGCAGAGGTGTTGTGTTGTTCAGAACGCTCACAGAGGAGATATCTGAAAGTCAGTTAGGAGAAGCTCGTAAGCTTGGAGATTTCCAATTATGTGACTTGCTGAATTGGCGTTTTCTGTTTTTGCTTTTGTTCCACTCACAGTATCGGGGGATATGAACCGTCCTCTCCTCCCTGATTCCATGTTCAAACTGATACACGCAGGTCAGGTCTTGCCCCTCGTGAAGGGCCAGGGGGAACGGATAAATCAGCCGGGCTTTCAGCATGCGCCCTTCATACTCTGAGTGCAGGGATGTTTGGCCTTTGGCGATTTTGGGAAGCTCCCAGGTGAGATTAGCCCTGACACCCTCCCCTCTGCACTCACACACTGCCAGCCAGAGGGGAGAGCCCTGCTCCCTCATCACAGACACACTCAGTAGAGGGGCATCTGAGAGAAGAAGAGGGGTGACAAGAAGGGGATGAACAGCTGCGTGTCACAGAAAGAATATATCTCAAAGACTGAAATAACGTACTGTGCACAGGAATGTGTATTCTCCTCTTCTCAGGTGTTTCCAAGCTCGGATGCTCCACCATGCAATCCACACTATGACCAGAATACAGAGAAGACAGGAAATGCACCGAGCTATTGACCGAAACCAAACCATCAGCCAGGACGTCCGTGTGCGTCAGGTGACTGATGCTGTCGTTGTTTCCAACATGCCAGGTTATGGTTGGTGCAGGTGCAACACTGTCCACAGAGCAGTTCACCTTTGTGTACGCTTCACCCTCTATCCACTCAGTGCTGGAGATGAGGGTGATGTTAGGGCGAGCTGCGGGGGAAACATAATTTAAACCACAGGAAGTGAGCTGCTACTTTTGAGAGACAGCTAAGATCTATGCTGCGCTAACATGGCCAAATATGACAGCTATAATATTGATATGAAATTATTCATCGTGTGATTTGTTGAACATACCGCAAAGAGGGAGTGTTATGCTTCTGTTCTCTGGCTTTTCAAACGCAGGGTGATTTATCAAACACTCGGCAGTGAGCTCCCGAGGTGGACAGGCAGGGAGGAGTAAAACTCCCCTGACAGAGTGGCTTCCATTATGGGAAGTGAAATTGAACCACGAGACTCCAGACACACCCTCTGGTAGAAGCCAGGATAAGTTGGCTGCAGGAAAAGCCTCAGCTGCTGAGCACTCAATCAGACTGTATCCACCTTCAGTCTGCAAATCAACCCGTATTGTGGGAGGAACTGAGAGGAGGGGAAGGGAGAGCAGGTTCAACATTTCATAATCAGGAAATGCAAAATGCATAAACAGGAGGTTTATATTGCACCGACCTGGCTGTGCAACGTGAGCTGGAACTGTCACAATAAACTGCAGCGTTGATTCAAAGCGGTCATACGATGCAACACATTCATACAGGCCTGCGTGCTGGTGTTTCACAGGACCCTGAACTGTGAGGTTGCCACCAACCAGCTCCACACCCTCAGGCAAAGGCCCGTCATCTCTAGAGGGGAAAACAGCAGAATACAAACAGCGATTCATCCGTTAGTCTGAATGATTTCCACAACAGTAAAATATTACAGGTAAGAAAGTAAAGTCGTCATTCAAATGTTTATTTCAATCAGGAAACGTGTGAAAATCTGGTTCCTGCACGTCTATCGCTTGTGGTTTGGTGCCACCAAATAACACAGGATATGCAGGTTGTTTCTGTCTGTGCGTACTTTAGAAAAAACAGTGCTTTTTACTGAAAAAAACAAGTTTTGCCTCCAGACAGGAAAAGTGAACTTCATGAAGCGTAACCTGCAGACATAACAATGACAAGGCTAACGTGCTGATTTTTAACAGTTATGAAGTTTACCCTCAGTGTAGTTTGGCATGTAAGCAAGCCAACATTTGGTTATTTGCACCAAATTCAAAGTGATTTGAAGGGAATGGCATCAGTTGCAGGTATTTGATCAGAACCTTAAAGGATTAGACAAATTGAAGTGTTGACCCGATGATGTTCCATGGTCAGATCACAGTTGTGAACCTCCTGGTGGCGCCATGTGAAAGTTAAACATCAGGACTGTGTAGTGAAGAGGTCATCCTCTGGGCACCACGAGTATCTGAACCCTGTTACAAGGCAATCATGTGTCACATTATTGATGACAACACATTCTTACTTTTTGCAGGTAATATCGTAACGTGGCAGATTTCCAGTGACCTCCAGGCTGATAACAGCATCGCTCTGTCCCTCCAGAAGCTCTAAAGTCTCTACAGACTCGGCTCCTTGGATATGATCACTGCTTCCTGAACCCGAGGACGACAACTGGAGCCCAGACAGATCTGCAGAATATAAAGAGCATCGCTTTTTTTCTGCATCTTTTATCTCCTACGAATCAAGATACTTATATACTCAGTATGTAGTTGTAGTACTCACAGAATGATGGCAGTGTTATGACTCGTGACACCTTGTGGGTAAATTTGGGGTGGTCGAATACGCAGGTGACATCGTGGCCCTCAAACAAAGTTGCAGGGAGCTTGAAAGAGGCTGTTTGCGTGTCGGAGTCTGTGTCGTTTTCTCTCTGCAGATTTTCACTGGCGTTCAAAGCCAAGGAGATGTCAGTGTCAGGTCTCCCACCAGACGAAACGCATGAGACCACCCAGAACTCAGTCCCTCCTTCTTGCACCATCTTTGATTTAATGGTCACGTTTGGCCTCACTATGTGGCAGGAAGAAAGGCGAGAAGAGTTATTCTTTCACTCGCTCTAATGTATTTTCCAGTAAATTAAACGTCAGCAAGCGAGTGGAGACTCAGGGTGTTTTTGTTTAATAGGAAGATGGGCTGAATGAGCTGGACGTTAGCTGATCACATGCCATAAGGGGTATGGAGAGTGCTGACTTCGTCTTATCACCTGTCCCACCTGTTGGCCTCGCTGTAACTGAGAGCAGATGACTGGCCCAGCTGCTGTGCAACCAAAGCTCAGATAACCACACATCTTAATGCAGGACATCAATAGAGAAAGAAAATGAAGTGAGCCTTGTAAAAAAGCTTGATAGTTTATCTGTAATCTGTTGGGAAATACATTTCCAAAGGCATCCTCCCATTACTGCTAGAGATTGATGACGACCAGCAAATTGCTGCACTGCATAATCTAATGTTGTGATATTATTGTTAATTAGCGACTGAGTTTTATTGTGTTTCACATGATTCAACACTCGACAGAGCGGATTCACACGTGAACGCTCTGTGCGACGTGATTTATGGTCTGTCAGTGTGTGCGTGCAGCAGAGTGAGAAGGAGCAGCCAGTGTGAGAAAAAACAGGAGGCGAGAGTAACTGTGCAGAGTTCCTGCTGAGTCATGATGCACAGTTAGAAAACAATACGTGACACAGTGCGTTCACGAGCTGTATATATGTGTCCCGCCTTAACAATACCGACGCTGTGAATGTGAGCGTACCGTAGGTTTCCACCTGCACTGTGGTGAGTTGTGGCTGAGGGAGGGTCGGATGTTGGACCACGCAGGTCACACTGTCGTCCTCCAGGAGGTGGGTGGGGAGGTGGACGATGCTGCTCAGGGTGGAGGTGCCGTCTGAGTGATGAGTTTCATTCGTGTCCACAGTAAAGAGGAATTCTGAAGGAGAAAGGCTGTTGACCAGCCAGCTGATCTGAGGTGTGGGTCTGCCCCCGACAGCAGAGCAGGACACCGACTGGTAGTCGGTGTCATTGATGGTCTCTGCGTTCACCAGGATTTGTACATCAGGCCGGGCTGTGATTGGATAAATAAATGAAAATGTTATTGCCCTTGACGTAAGCATGTCCTCAAGCATGTCAAAGAAGTTGGACTTGTGCTGCAGCAGATCTTCCAAGGTTTCAAAGCAAATGAACAAAAGAATATCGAGCTCATCAGTAAGTCGTCTTACCTACAACAGTGAGCGTCATGCTGTCAGGAAAACTCTCTTCAAACGATGAAAACTCACAGATGTACTCTCCCTCTGCTTCCACACTGGACACCCTCATCTTAACCGTGAGGTTGGTGGAGGAATCTGGGATTGAGATGTCGGCATCTCGGCTAAACAGCTTGTCCGCCAAAACTCCCGCCAGTATTTTAAACTTAACTTTAGATTTTACTTCAATCTGCCGTTTCCACTGTGCACTGATGATCTCGCTATCGCCCAGATACGTGCAGCCCAGGTACACGTCTTCCCCGAGGACTCCTGTGACGTTGCGCGTGATCTCAATAATCTGGTCATCCCCTGAATGACACATAGAACAAAACAATGTCATCAGATGTCAATTCATGCGTCTTTAAAAGAGATTTCTGCACATCTCATTGTGTTTCAAACATTGATGGATGAGGCTGACTGACAGGGTCAGTGGTTATGAGGTTGTCAGTGATTTTATCATGATTAGCAGGACTTAACAGATCCATACAAACCGGATTAAGAATCAACAGTCACACTCGAACTCAGTGTCACTTGAGAAACGCAGCCGTCTGTGTATACATTTCATAGATGACTCCATTATGTTAACGAAATGAAAGCAATCCAAAAGTGACGACCTGATCCACACCCAAACACTGGCGTCCTCCTCCTGAGAACTCGATTAGGGGAGGATTCACGGGAAAGGACTTTAATAGAAGCTGACAGGTTTCATCACTTGCAGAAGGACAGTGTGCAGCCTCCACTGCATGCAAACTCTCTTCCATCCTGCTTCTGCTGCTGACGTTATCAAAGTGCACTTAAGGACAGTGTTTGCTCCATCAGGCCGATGATGCCAAGAGCTTTGATTGAACTTTGCCTACGTGATGATTGGTGCACTGCATTGTGAATAAACACTGAACATAGTGTCAGCTGCTCAAACCAGGCCGCTTGCATCAAAAACTCTTGGAACTGAAATGCTGTTGTGTTACTATATATCACAGCAAATGGAAACAACGTGAAGGGGCTCCAAAGCCACTTAAAAGGGAAGGACGGAGAGGGAGAGGAATAAATATGCTGTATCAGTTCAATTATGTCCAGTGGGTTCATAATTCATTTGCCCTTGCAGGCTGTTGCCAAAATAAATGTCAGCCAAGCATGGAAAAGGCACACCTTAAGGATACAAACTAAGTAATAGCTGAGAAATAATGTATACAGCCACTGCATCATATTTCCTGAGGCTCAGGGATTTCTTTCTTACCAAACAACAACAATACACACATCAACTTCTCCTTATCAGCTTGGGGAAGACTCCGATAAACACCACTGTTCAGTGTTTATCTCCAAGAGTCCCGTACTGAAGATATACTTGAGACTGAACCAAAAGCCACACACGTTGATCTAAAAATAAGTGCATCGGTGTGCAGAGGGTGAACCCCCAAACACACACACACACACATACACACAAGCCCTTAACAACGCTAGTATATTAACTTTAAAGGGCTGTAAAGAAACTAATGTGGGTTGGAGTCACACAACTGATCCATCACAGTGAGCTACCTTCCAGAGTGACAGTACCACCATGCCTTCAGCAATGTACTGCAGAATCAAGACCCAGTCACTGCACCCCAGATGCATCCAGATGTAGCTGTTATAGCTGTGGGCTGTTATATATATGCACAATGGAAATACAGAAGCGGCACTGTTTAGTGTAAAAGCTAGAGGTTACACCAAACCTTATTAGCCAGTAAAATGCTGGAACCCTCCAGACTTACCCAGAATTTCCAAGCAGAGAGCCACATTTAGGAAAAGACCCAAAATCCACAGCCATGAGCTCCCCATGATGGAGTGAAGTAGAGTCGCATCAACCGACTCCACGTAAGAAGCAAGGGTATTTAAAATCGGTGTGTTGTGTGGCTGTCTGTGTGTGTGTGTGTGTGTGTGTGTGTGTGTGTATGTGTTGTGGTTTTATGGTTACAGGTGCACACCCCCTTCAGCTGCCAGTTGTGTTGCCTTTGTGTGTGCATGTTTACTGCCACTCATACACCCGTATGCTGATGTATGTGCATGCTATCACGCTCGTACATGTGCGTAAACCCACTTCTCTGTTTTTGCTTTCCGGAATAAAAACTGGGCTTCAGAGTAGATTTGTCGCTCACAGTTTTCACCACTCAGATGCTGAGTTTCATCCAAGTCACCGTGCAGGATGTGACTGTTAGATTAGATAGCCACCTCATACAAAAGGGCATCTTGGGTAGTGGTGAAGCCGTGCATTCATATTATTCTCATCCTCTCTACGCCTCTCTGTCTGCTCCTGCTCGTACTCTGCAGTTTGGGATATCTTCTGGACATTATTTCATGGAACAAAGCTCCACTAATTCATGTTGAAGCTGTGTTATTATGTCAGTCAGATTTATTGCTGTGCAAAATGTATCCGGGGGCCGGGAAGGGAAACCCTCGAAAAGAAAACTGTGAATGAGGAAGGCAAAAGCGTTGAGCAGGGTTTCAAGATTGCACAGCGTTTTACACCGATCTGTCAGACGTGGCAGT
>CAAKHC010004150.1:0-11765 GCA_901007825.1 Macroramphosus scolopax | reverse complement strand
CCCCCCCCCCCCCCCCGGAAGTTAGCATTTACCCGGCCGTTATGCTGATTTGCTGCCCACTGCTGGTTGACAGTGTAAATATGATCGTTCAGATGACACCGTTAAAACCGTGCAGTCACGCCTGTTAGCCAAATGACATCATGATGTCATCAATTATCGACCCCGACATGTCTTGGCAAAGCTCCACCAGAGCCAAAACGTTTGAAAACAGTTTTCTTCGGCTTGGCGCTGGACCACTTTACGTTAGCCGTAAAACTGTAAGTAACTAAAACTGATGGATTGGTCCTTTAATTATAACCTGCGAAAGACTCGACTTCGATAGTTTACCCACAATTCAACTTTCAAAACACCGTTGTACTGCAGGCGACCCGGGTCACATCCAGTCTGTCTGAGAACAGGCAGAAATCAAACATCTCGTTGACTCATACTCGTCTTTCCTGCTTGCTTACGTGGAGTCTTGGTTGAATGAGGCGCAGCCAAACCGGATTCCCGGTATATCCGGTCCGCCAGGCCCGCCAGCACCCTCTTCTGTCTCCATCCCGATTCCCAGCGACCTCCTTCCCTCCCTCCGCCCTGGATTGGAGGCCCGGGATCGGCTGCACCTCTTCGCTCGATGTCGGCGATAGACGGCTCCAATGTGGCAGAAATGAGGACCCGGTTATGTGTGAGTGAGAGCTCGAGGCGGAGCCGGAGGTTTTCTCCGCTGCAAATCAACTGAAACTCGGTTTCAGTGTGGTTATTATGGAGGGACGATTATCCAGACCCTGATGGAAAAGAAAGGGCGAAAAAAAGAAGCAAAACAAGAACAGCTGACAGCCTACGTCACATCTCCGCCTCTTCGGATTGGCTGGCAGTGGAAGCAAATGCTCACTAGCTTCTATTCTGATTGGCCAGGCGTGCAGTAGTATGTGTTTATTGGCTGCCTGGTCAGAGGGGGCTTTTGTTTATGTCAGTCCATTCATGTGATGTATCAACATCCCCAAAATTCTCCTCTATTGAGAAGAAACTTTGTTTAAAAAAAAGGCATCGTCATAAATACGGCAGCCTAAATCCCTCCTAAAGGGTGTTAGCATTTTAAGTTCTGTTCAAATAGCCTTCAGGAGCTTTTATGAGCATAAATGCCAACGTCCAGATGTAAACCATCACCTCTGTGAGTAGCAGAGTGGGCACGTGTCTGAGCATGTGTTACATTTGCTTTATCATATACTCATAAAAGTACTACTGTGTACTACCAGTTTAATTCATTAGAGATGATGAAGGACATCCACAAATCCCCAAACGCTTACACACACTGTTGTACCAGCACACATCCAGAGGGGGCAGTAGCGAGCAGTAAGAACTCCACAGTACTGTAATGATAGACTGTCTGACTGCAGTACATAGTACATAGTACTGCAGTCTATTGGAGTACTACTACTAGCAACCATTGCCACACTCTTCCCCAGTACTTTTCTGTGGTCAGTACTGATTTAACGCCTAGTCCAGCCTAAAGACACGGAGCTGGTGAAGGTGTACAATCTCAGTGTGAGCTATTATGTATATTAAGGTATAGCTTGTGGTTTTATGTTGTTATTCTGCACATTCTAAACAAGGTTTTGCATGTAAAGGCATATTCGTATATACTTTGTATGTAGTATTGCTCTTCCATAAGGTGGAAGGACAGGGGCTGAGATTTGCTAGTTTCATTTTGTAGTATAGCAAAACCACCGTATCCTACATTTCTCATAATGCAGCTCAACAGCATTTTCCATGAATACTCCTGTCCTTCAGACTTTACGAGTTTCTAACACAGACTTTTGAATTGAACAACATCATCAGGGATATTTTCTCTAACTTGACAAAGAAGAAGGACATTAAAAAGAATAAGAGGTGAGGAATACACACACAAATACATCACATATATGCAGTACATAAAATGAAAGTCGTAATAAATCATCTTCTGGTCTGTAAACGTAAGTTTATTTTATTGACAAATATCACATGTACGGGCTGTTTTCCAATTATTCAGAACCAAATCAGTAAGTCTACGTTAATGTACATGTACATATTCCACAGATGAGTAGTGACCAGGGTTCCACCAGAGAGTCAACCAAGACCAGGACTGTCAGCCTCACTGCATCAGTGCTGCAAAACAAGATTACAAACATGTCAGAAGGATCCTGCATCGACTGCAGCCTGCTGTTAGCAGCACATTAGCAATGTGTTTGCACTGCAGCTGATACGAGATGCAGACGTTCAATACTGAACGTTTCATCAGTGTAACATGTTATCAGCAGTAGAAACATGTTGACTATCACGAGTCTCAGAAATAAACACACACACAAAATAGTCTAACAAAATATACAGCAAAGATTCATTCAATGTTTAAATAACAGTGCGCCCAAATTCTTTTCAATTCTTGGGATGCTTTCTTCCAGAAGTCAGGTTAAATGAAGCAGTTTTCTGAATCACAAATGTACCTTGAAGTCCCAGAGCACCATGGCTCCATCCAGACCCACACTGCTGTACTTCTCCACTCTGGCTTTGTCCCCTGATACAACACAAAGCTGCCTGCAAGACACAACACAACACATTATACACAAGGCAGGGGGCGCTAACTGCAGGTGATCCATGTAAAACTATCCACATTGTAGGATAGATGGAGGTTTTATGGTTTCTATGAACACAGTTGTTCATGTGGTGAGGATTGGATAGAGCTCAGCAGAGACGGAGTCTGTTCACCCCCGTCTCATTTCTCTTAGTTCACACATAGAACAGTTTATAGGTGAAAGCTGTAACTATTTCTGTTATATCAACCAAAGTCAAGGGCAGTGTCCTCACGGTCACCTCAAAGTTAAACTAATCTCAATGGGACAAACAGATGAGAGAACTGGGATCAGAAGGGTCAGTGAGGTCACCAGTCTGCACCGTCCACGAGTGACCAACTGTCAGCGACAAACTAGTGGACGATGAGCTATTTGCTGTATATCTGTAAGCAGCTTTACTTTTCACCGCTTGTGGAAGTAATGAGCAGTAATGTCTCATACGCTGTGACCAGGAAACAATCAAACTGATGGAGGTTATACTTACGTGATGCTGTTCTGGTGGACGGTTTTCAGCTCATCGCTGTCCTCATCAGTGTTCCTCTTGTCCAGGTTTTGGAAGTGTTGCATAGCTGACATGCTGACCTTGGAACTCTGCTTGGGGATGTCCAGCTTCTTCACCAACTCCAGAGCTCCGGTTCCCTTGTAGGTGAACTGGTAGGGACAGCAGTCATGACCCTGACCCACGCAAGTGGAGGAAATAAGGATCAATATTCAGGTTCAAAGACATCTTACTACGAAATCTTGTTCTCTTGTGCTGTATATTTTTCAAAAGGAGGACAAAAGTAATCAGAACTGGGATAGAAGTGTCTCTGGTGCATCATAAATGAGAACAATAAAGCAGAAGTAAAATAGGCAAATGTGGAAAACAGACACACACACACACACACACACACACACATACACTCACATACACACACATGCACACACACACACATACACATACACATACACATACACACACAGACACACATACACCCACATACACACACACATGCACACACACACACACACATACACATACACATACACATACACACACAGACACACACACACACACACACACACACATACACTCACATTCACACACATGCACACACACACACATACACACACACACACACACACACACACACACACACACACACACACACACACACACACACACACACACACACACACACACACACACACACACACACACACACACACACACACACACACATATACACACACACCCACATACACACACACATACACCCACACACACACACACACATATACACACACACCCACATACACACACACATGCACACACACACACATACACTCACATACACATACACACATGCACACAGACAGACACACAGGTACGAGGAACTTAAATGATATTTACCGCTGCAACAATCTCAGTGGGGCTGACGTAGAGGACGCTGAGCAGTGGCAGGTGGCTTGTGATCAGCTGGGTCACCCTGAACAGTCAGAGGTCAGAGGTCAGAGGTCAGAGACGTGACGAGCGCCAGTTGTGCAAACTGCTTTTACAATTGGGTCCTCGAGTTATTTCACATCTTGAAATTGGGTTCATGCTGTTTAATTCACTGGACGGCAGATCGTTTATCAGAATGGACCATATGGTAATAATATGGTATGAACGTGTATCCATGAACTAATATATACTGTATATGTACATACTGTAGTCTATTATATAGTAATAGTATATTATGAATCCAAAACTCCACGCAGTAGATGCTGTATTACCCTCTCAGCAGTACTCACTCCTTCCCCTGAGTGGCGTCAGCCACAGCGATGCTGCTGTTGTGGGCCACCCAGGCCAGCTGGTCTCCGCTGGGGGAGAAGGAGATGCTGTGCACCCAGCCTCCACAGTCCTTATGCTCCAACAGCAACTCCCCAAAAGGCATTTTGGCCCCCCAGGCAGTGGGTCCTGGTTTGTCCTCAATGTCCTTTATGTAGGCTGAGAAAATCCTAAGAAACACAGCAGAAACTTTACGACAGTTTCTGAGTGAATCACAGTTTTTACATAAATGAGTTTTTGGTTATGACGTAAAACATCCATTCAAAACCGAAACACAGTAACAGGGAACATAACGGAGATTTAATTTGAAACAAATCGACATGAAGATGATCAATATCATTAATGACATGTATGACATGTCATCATACCGTGTGTGACGTGCGTGTTTTATATCTGAATCTTTCAATACTTTCCCAATCAAACCATTCGGCCCATCAGCTCCAGTATTCCCTAAATTGGTTGGCCAATGTCATTTTAGCAAGTGTCAACAGAGGATATGGTGCATTTATTTGCTGAACTATTTTCAGCATCATAATCATACACACACAGTGTGTGTGTCCTGAAGCAGGGTATTGTTTGTTCATGGTGTTGGTCACATGTCATCCAGGGCAGCTCGGTGGTGAGCACGCTGTCCTCTAACTGCAAATGTAACTGTTCTATTAGCTTCTGATAGAACTCTGGTTCCCTGCTTTGCTCTGGGAGCTTTAGGACTCTATTCTGCCTCACCTGCAGTGAAAGTCTGCAGAGCCAGTTGCCAGCAGGATGTTGTTGGGATGCCAGTCGAGACTCATGACTGTGGAGCGAATGGACTTCTTGATGTGCTTACTCAGCCACCTGATGGGGAGGGTGAATGGAAAAGGCCTGAATTATTTATTCCCAATAAAAAATACATGAATGTGCTGAGAAATCTGTGTATCAGCTAATTAGATACATTTTAGGAAAAGTTTAGACTTTTGCCAAAATAAGCAAAATTGGTTTTAAGTCGTGCTTTTTTGCACCCAAAAATGTTATCGACATGTTTTTAAATGCATTGATTGAAGGTTTTAACTTCTAAAAGAAAATTTCTTTGGGGAAGTCTGAGATCTGGTGTTTGATTGACAGCAGCTGGAGAATCATGTTGGTGACATGTGATTTAATGTACAACAATCTAACAGGTCTGATTTGATAAACTCATTTTTACCAATCGTTCTCCTTCTCAAAGTAGCAGACGGAGATGAGGCGAGCTCCGCTGCCCAAGGCGAACTTGTTTTCCAGAGGCGACCACTTCACACAGGTCGCTGCCCGGTTGATGCGCACCAGGACCAGGGTGGGCTTCCACACCCCGTCCTTCAGGGTCCAAACGTATGCATTGCGGTCAGAGGCGCATGTCACAATGCGGTTGGACTCTGGGGCCCAGTCAATACCTGGGGACATTATCAGAGGCTCCATATGAGGGTCAAATTCTACATTTGCTTTCAGGTCACTCGAGGAGTCACCAGATCCATTGATTCACTTCACTGAGAATGTCTTTACTGTGCTGTTGGTGCCAGTTTAACAAACTGGTTCATGTGTTGTATCAGAGGGTCGGTACAAATGACCAGAGCGGCTCCCATTCCGAATGTTTAGTAAGACATTATGAATCATGTGGTCAAACCCTCCGTCCTTCAGGTACCTGTGATTCGGCCACTGTGCTCCGTCAGGTCGTGGATCTTCACCCAATCTTTGCCTTTCTTCTCATAGATGTTTACCACATTGTTGTTGGGACTTACTGCAATTTCTGTATAGAAGAAAATGTGCAAGAATATCAGGCACTATAATATTACATGGTAATATTAATGTTGTTCACTAAGTGTACAGAGTCATGAAAGTCCTTCATCTACTCAGCAGACCAGTGCTCTGCACAGCAGATTCAGCTTGTTTTTTGTTTGCATTTTTTTTGAAACAACGTTGACGCCTGATGTCACTGACAAAACTGTGTGTCATTTCCTCGTCTTTTAGATGTGTAATGATGTGACGTTCCTCAGTAGGCACTGGGAGGCCTGTTAAGATCTGTACACCACAGCGTACAACAATAATTGCATTGTCAATTACAGCAGTCACTCTACAACTGTACTACAGTCATTGAACCTCTTTCAGTCCATATCCTGTATTGATAATCAGATTTCTTGTAGTTCCCTCGGCAACATTGATGCAATTACAGAAGGGAGAACATGCACAGTATCTGCAGGCTGCACTGCAAATGTAGTCCCACCCTGTAGTCAATGCACAAGTTATTGAAGAAATAGATGCACTTTCATGCATGAAAAGGTGCGTAGAAGTGAACATATCAGGTGTGCCCCCGGGCTGGTATGTCAGAGTTTCACCTACGTGTCCTGTCTTTGTTCCAGGCGTGGCAGGAGAGCGGCTCCACGCCAAAACTGAAAAGCGACATGTCTGAACAGGAGAGGCTGTTGGAATGTGGCTTCTGTCACGGTGAGCTGCAATTGTGCTGTTGCAGGTCTCAGGATGAGATCTGGGAGAAGGACGACAAGCAGACTTGTTAGTGAGAGAAACAATTTGAAAGACAAAGCACACCTTGTTCCTTAGTTGAGATGTTGTCTGTGGTCTGTTGTACGGTGGTGGGATTCCTTTTCATTGCCTGTTTTTATAGATCAGCCTGACTCTAAAGGCAATATGACGGAGGAAGAACCTTCTAAATGATCTCTGATGTTACCTCTTTTCTATGAACCTCGAACTTTGATTGTAAGAAGATCTGTCCGTCTGCTCCAACCTGTAATGACTGTGAAGATAATATTGCAGCTTTGCAGGTGTGGTGCACACTGTGCAAACATGCATTATCTGTTTAACGATCCCCGGATCCTGACAACAGGAAGACTAAGACAAGCAAGAACCTTAGGTACTTAAAAGTACATTACCTTTGAGCTGTATTTGTCTTTACTCCTCTTTATCAAACACACAGAATCAGAGACCAGTAATGGAGGCAGCCTCCATTAGGCTGATTATAACTGCTCGGAATGGGAAAATACTTCTCGCAGCTGTATGGACTAAATAGAAGAGAGTGAGTGTGCTGATCAGATGTGATAAGATAAAGTCCTAACGTACCTTTGTATGACGAGTTGAAGTGTTGTTGGTGGTGAGAGGTTCAGGGCTGTATTCGTGGACTCTGGGCAGTCGACACGAACGGAGCTGTGAAGTCTGACTAGGTGAAGGAAGTGACTGTGTTATTACCGAAGGCAGTGAAAGAAAGGTAGGCGTGTCTGCAAATAGCTGTTGGGTAAGTATCTCAGCTGGAGCAACCAAACAATCCCTGGTGTATATTACAATAAAGCTCTCTGTGTAGGTTACATAATCTGATACAACTTATGATGATTTATCTGCTGAATATTTGTCACAAAGAGTATTAAAGCTCCTATTAATAAATCCATATAATAAATCAGAATCTGCTAATGTTGGGTAAACGGAGTTATATATGGTAAACCTATTAAACCTGTTAAAAAAATGACATGGAAAAAAAACAGGAAGGAATCAAACCTGCAACCTACAACATGGACTGCCTTAAGACTCCTCACTTATACGTAAGTCAGTCAAAGAAATGTGGGAAAGGACATGTGTCAGAGAAAAGAGTGGGAGGTCTTTCTTTTCATTACTGGGAGCACTTGGATGAGCATTTTTGTCTTTAAAAGGAAAGGTTAGCTTCTCAGGACCAGGTGGAGGCTGGACATTGAAGGCTTAGGACTAACAACATGGCAAATGTTAGTGTGTCGACTCAGAGACGGTGGACTCATCCCATCCAGGGAAAGGAGCAATTTGTTAAGAGGAACAGCTGGAGAAACAGATTTTATTCTACTCTCCTCCACTCAACCTGGATAACTAGATGAAAATAAATAATTTGGTGATATTATATAAAGGATATAAAATAGAAATACACTCACAGACCAACCTTCTATTACAAGTCACTACACAACCTTTACACATTTTGAGACGGATCAGCAAACTGATTAGAATAATGACTATGGTATATTAATATAGTAAGATTCATAAAATATTTCCTGAGATTTTATAAGGCAACATATTGTTTTAACATCCAAATTTCAGCGGTGCAGAGACGAAGCTTTGGAGTGAGTGCTGGATGAAGTGAAATGTTTAGTTTTAATGGGCCACATTTCAGTCCACATCATTCTCTGCATTCATTTCTCAGGGAATGTTTAATGGACCTTTATGAAAAATAAATCAGGGATATTTCTAAAACCTTTGCAAATATACCGGCTCGTGTTTGATTAGGAGATCTGCACTCGAGGATCGATAGATTCACACTCCGGACCGGGTGGTGGCGGTAATGTGTCATTTAAAGAAGAGGAGGAGAAGAAGAAGAAGAAGCCGGAGAAGAAGAGTAAGTTCTCTGCTGTCAAGAAAGAAAACAAGGACAAACCGTATTTTTGTATTCGGTAAGAATTTAAGTTTACTTTTCGATTTGAATAGGTGCATCTCCGTGTGTAGGCGCCGTGGTGGAACCTCCTCGTTCATCGTGTATTATCGTGTGCGTGTTTCTGCGTTGTTTTTCTGCGTTACTGTGGACGGCTAACAGCTAGCTCTCAAAGCTAACGATAATTTCAGTGGTGGTCTCAAATATTGAAAAACTCCGAATATCACGGTATGTTTTCTTTTACTTTCGCATCGGCTTACTTTTCATTGACAGGAAAAAGCAGTGGGAGTGAACTGTTCCGTTATTTAGCTTCATTCTACGTACAGACATGATGAAGAGGAGGGACAGTTAGCTTCAGCACTTCTAACGTTAAACTGCTGAGCTGCTGCTTCAGTGCACGTTTGACGTAATTTTACTTTAACGAGCTGAATAATCGATTATTCTATCACATGAAAATACATGTCGGGAAAGATACGAAACATCCTCCAATGTCACCTACTGTGTTCTCAGTTCCTTCTGGGTGTCTCCGGTCCAGCAACCGACCGAAGGAGGAACGTTATTCAGTCAATATATTTATACCACATTTATTATCAATTGTATTTCTATATGTACAATGAGATGCTGGAAAAACACCCAGCTACTAAGTATGTTAACAGGTTGAAAACGCTGTTAAATATGCTGCCACACAGAATAGAAATACAAATTCATATTATAAATGTTGTTGTATTGTGTTGTTTGTTTATCAATTGTATTATTTATTATATCTTGTTATTTTATGATAGTGTATTACTCTTTGTACGTTTCTATATGTTGGTTTATACTATCACGTCTGCAATAATGGGGACATTTCAGTATTTAAAATAAGTTTTTACAGCAATATTATACCAACTCACATAAATTGTTCTTCACTCTAATTATATGTATTTCTTATTCTTTACTTTTTTTTTTATCCAATCTAATTTCAGATTTAAAGTCAAATCACATAATTCCACTTTGGACCATTAATCTGCAATAGGAATTTCTAATTAATCTGAGCAGTTTAGGACTTAAAAAAGAATAAACAATATGAAATAAACAGCGTTAACATTTTACAGATATACTCATTGTAGTATATTTTGTACACATGGTGTCACAGCAAAATACAGTTTACGATTTCTAGTAATAATATGCAGCAAATGCTGATTTTAAAATCAAAAAAGTTTGAAGTCTAACCTTCATAACCCCAAAATGTGCAAAAAGGCCGCTCGGTAGACCGTGTGAGCTCTAACACGGAGGCAGCATATTGATCTGACCTCTACCTCCTGCATTACAGAGAGTTTCCACTAGAGAGCAGCTAACATGAGCCAGTTTGTGGTCAATGATCCAGCTCAGGTATAAAGTCCCAAGGTCCCTTGTTAAAACATATCAGTACAGAGCGGCAGAGGACCGCCTCCTGATCATCACTGTGTTCCCCCCTCACCTTCTTGCAGGTCACGATGAAAAGTATGGTGTCAAGCAATGAGGAGGAGCGGAGTCTGCGAGAGTGTGAGATTTATATTCAGAAGCACAACATCCAACCGCTGCTCAAAGACTGCATCGTCCAGCTGTGCACAGTCCGACCTGAGCGGCCCATGGCGTTCCTCCGGGACCTCTTCGACAGGCTGGAGAAGGTGTGTGCTCAGAAAGGGTTCTGCCTGTTGTTAATGCACTTTTTCAATATTGTTATTAAACCTTTGTTTACCAGAGAAAGTCTTGTTGAGATTAAAAACAACAGTGTCCTGGTCAGCATGAATTATAGGGGTTGCAGACAAACATGACAATTTACATTAGAATATAAGTATGAATTGCAGAATCCTAAAATTTTAAAATAAAGCTTACATGGTGTAAATCCTCTGATGGGTGAATATCTGTAAACATAATAATGGGTGCATTAATATAGTGCCTATTTACCTTAATGGTATTAAAGCGCTTTACAATGTTGACTCGTTCAGTCATTCACACTAACGTCCACACAAGAAATCAGGCTTTCTGTTCTTCATTTGTTTTCCTGTAAGTGCTTTACAGCTCTCGTCGAATGTTTTACACACCATGATTCAGGTTTGGTTTTGTGTCCCAGCAGGAGGAGGCCCAGCAGACTCTGGCACAGCAGAAGTCCGGCGTGCGGTCCGACTCCCGCGATGAGGAAGTTTCTCCACCTATGAACCCTGTCGTGAGGGATCGGAGCCGGAGAGGAGCCATCAGCGCTGAGGTGTACACTGAGGAAGACGATGCTTCCTATGTCAGGAAGGTCTGTAGCCTTCCCTTTAACCACTCTTTATAATTCTATACATTTGCCACTGAACCTGTCAACCCTCCTGATGCTTCTGCTGTCAGTGTATATTAGGAATGTGTCATAGACATGATAGACAATACCAAAGTGCTCATTGCTGGAAGACAACAAACATCAGTGACGGGTATAAAGACTGTTCTTCTTTAGCTGACGATGTAATCGCTAGCTAACAGAACGTGGCAGAAACCAGCCTTTTTATAAAGTGATATTGTATTTGAGTTTAATATTATTGTAGTTTAATTACTACTGAAATGCTTCCTCACCCTAGGTCGTCCCAAAAGACTACAAGAGCATGGCGGCCCTGGCCAAAGCCATGGAGAGGAACGTGCTGTTTGCCCACTTAGACGACAACGAGAGGAGGTAATGGCACACGGTGGGCGGCCATCTGCCTCGAGCGGTTGAGCTGAGAGAGAACATGACGGGGTTTGGTGGGCAGGTTTCAAATAGAGATGTACAATAGTGCTAATCAGTCGTGTGCTATTGATCCTTGTCGTGACATCTGTGGCTCACCATCTTGTTTTCTGTCCTTCCAGTGACATCTTTGATGCAATGTTTTCTGTCAACTACATTGCTGGAGAAACCGTCATCGAACAAGGTGAAGACCGTTGAACTGCAGCCGATGTTGAGGTTGTTCTGTTTTCCTTCTGTTTATTGATTAAA